>CAHIKZ030005587.1:445000-665000 GCA_903632075.3 Acanthosepion pharaonis
CAAGAAAACTTAATTCTATTTCTCTGGGGTTTCTCTCAAGCTAAAGGCAAAGTATATTATCAATTCATTTAGTTAAAAGAATTTATATTAATAAATGAATGAAAAATGAAAAAAATGCTATCTAATGTGTTTCACACTTCAAAAGGACTTCTTCAGATTAAATAACTTTTTATTTATTGATGAAATCATATATAAGGGGTAGGGAACAAAGATATAAACAAACATTGGTTATAAACATTAAGAGAAATGCTGAAGATGCTTTAAATTTAAAAAACTATTTTAAAATAATAGATTTCAAACAAAATTTCTTAAATATAAAGAATCTACTGTAAACTGTTATTGTTTTGATAATTTATTTAAAAAAAGTTACTTTTCCAGTATAATCTTAATTAAAACAGATTCTGCTAAAATATAATTAGAACTTGTATAAAGATTTCTTCAAGCAATAATGCTTAAAACACAGAGTTTTAATCTATAAGATAATTTTTTTTTTATTGATAAAAATTAGACAACACAACAGTTATTCTAAATTCATGTTGCTTGTTTTGGAAGTAATGTTTCTTAGATACAGTAAAGTGATAATAGATGAAACTGATAACTTATATGTCCACTATGAAATTGAATTTCTCCTGTACTGAGATGATTGCTTTTTGAAATACTGAGGAAAGATAATTATAAATACACTAATGTTAAAGTGACATTGAAATTTTGAAATAATGGAATGACTTGCTTTTAAAATTTCTGTAAGATAATTATTAAAATGATAGGTTTTGATTGGTAAATTACAATGTGACATTCAGAATTAAAACAAGCAGTGTTCAAAACAAAAATAGGATTATGATAAGTTTGAATTATTCATTTTTACATTCTGAACAAATAATTTAAAAGGATAAGATGAAGAAGATAATTTTTTATTTAACTTCTTTATCTTATCATCATTAATTCTTCTGTAATAATTTAAGAATAAAACTGTACATTAAAACAAAATGAAAATAAATCTTTTTTTTAATATAATGTAAATTTGTTTAATCTATGTTAAGAAATTTGAGTTTATTAGGTATAAAAAAGAAGTTGAGAATTGCTTTTTATTTGATATGAGAAAATTTGAAGAGTTAATTTTAATCTAGCATTTATAATTTTATAAACACACAAATATTGTTTCATTCAATTCTTCCAGGAAAGCAAATACAACAAGCAAATAAACAGGGAGTATTAGAGAGTAAAAGGAAAAAATTGTAAAAGAAAAAAATAAAATAAAATGATCAGAAATTAATAAAAACAAAAGTTAAAATGAAAAACAATAAAGGAAAAAAATAGAAAATGAGATGGGGTGAAAAGCAGGTGAAAGAAGCAAAGTAAATAAAAAAAAATTAAAAAAAGAAGGAAAAAAGAGTAAAGAAAGTAGGAGTGTAGAAAAAGGAAAAAAGAAAATGAATGATAAAAGGAATGGTGTAAGAAATAAGAGAAAAACAAACGTAGAAGAAAAAAGAGATTTAAAGATAAAAAATAATCAAGAGAAAAGAATAAAAAAGAAAACATGATGGAAAATAAAAAATATTAAAAGAAAGAATTAGTATTCAAAGATGTAAAAGAAGAAAAACTGTATGAAAAGAAAAATCAACCAAGAAATAAGGTTTTTAAAAAAATGACCAAAAGAAAGAAAGAAATAAAGAAAAATAAACCTACCTCATATGTCAGTCCATCTGTGGTTGGAAGCTGCTTAACTGTGGCTAGTTTTTTCTCAGCTTCATTTAGCCATGACATAATATCCTTCAAGTCACAGTGGAACTGGCGCCACTGTTCAACAGCCTTGCTCCACCGCCTGCAAACACACAGACAATGTTAATGGTTAGTTACTGGCTGCATGGCAGTAGAATTGCATGGAAATTGATGTGCACATGAATCTACAAAGGTTTAGTTTATATGGGAGTGAAAGTATAAAACTCATAAACAATTGGTGTGGGGGAATAGAATAAAGGAAAAATACAAACACTAATGTGATAAGCAAAAGAAAAAAAAAAAGAAAAAAACTTTTGATTTAGTTCACAACCATCTCAATTTCCCCAGTTTACTATTGCCACAATAAGAAAAAAAATACAATTAATTTTTTATTTTTTTATGTTTACTTCAAGAAACAAGAGACAATGCTAAGAGAAAATGCATTGTTTGGTATTATCCTAGTAAAACTTCATGATTAAAATAAATTGAGGTTTTGTGAATGTAGGTTACATGTGAATGCCATAGATATTATATTCAAACATAGCTTAAAACAAAGTACCAATTTAAATATATTAAAGTATTTTGCAATATTATATCTTTTCAGTTATTATTTAAAAGTGCTATAAATGTTTACATGAAAATCTATAATTTTTGTTTATAGTCTATTAATTGTATTTCAAAAGAAATTAAAAATTAAAGTTTAGATATAAAATAAACAACATTTTTTCAAATGGAGTTCAATTTAAGATTGGAAATTATACTGAGGTTAATTCTGCATAACCACAAATAATATAAATTTATTTTATTTGAAAATAATTGTTACCATGAATGTCATGTAAATTACTTATTGTTGTTTTGTTAAACTGTTTTAAAAATGTCAATTTGGTAAAAAATATTCCCATCATGTAATTGTTATTTGTTTTTATAAACTGAAGAACTTCAAAAGAAATGAGGCATTTGACAGTGACTATGAAAAGGAAAACTTCAAAGAAAAAAAACCTGCTTTCCAAAGGTATTCGCTCGCACTTTTTAACCTCAAGAAACTAAGAAATGTTGCCAGTATTTCCAATAATATTGTTACTAGTATTACTAATTCAGATACAAAATTTTGTGTAAAAGTTTTTTTTTTCTATTAAGGATATTCAATTTGTTGCTTTCTGAAATTAAAATTTTAAGTTGATATTTATTTTGTAAGGGGCAAAATGATTAGACTCAGTAGTTTTTATTATAGTTGTTAGGTAGAGATTTTCCAATTCCTTAATTTGATATCAGCCATAAGCATTATTTTAGTATAAAACTTTAAAAGTTAGGAACATAATCATATTTTTGCATTGATCAGCACCAGGTTTGATAAAGATTAATAGAAATAGGAGATATAACAAAAAAAAAAAAAAAAAAATAATTAAAACAATAATAATTTTAATAGGACATACAGTAGAATTTTCCAGTGTGAGAAACTTAATATTTTTAAGCTACCATAAAAAATACTAACAACAAGCTATTGTAATGCTTCTACTGGTAACACTACAACAAATGGTATTGTTAATAAAAATAAATAAATTCTGCCTTAATTACTGTTGATTTAAGTAGTTGAAAAAAAAATATAAAGTAACTAAAGATCAAGATGCTAGGAGATCCATTCTAACTAATGAACTTGTTTGGATCTAGCACATGTGAATATCAACACAGTTTTGAAAACAAAAACTGAAAAATTATGTTTATAGAGATCAATATAGCACAAATGTATCATAGACGTTCATTATAACTAAAAGAATCTATAATAATACTAAAATAAATTTCTTGTCTGTAGCAAAAAAGTTTAAAACTTCAATTTCAATTGTACAGCTAGAAAGACTTAAAAAAATTACCTAAAAAGTAAAATGGATAGAACAGTTCTCCTTTTTGGCATATATAATTACTTATCAATTATATATAAAACTACTTATCAATTCAAAGAGTGTTAAATGATAAAATAATATAACTAAAGAAGTACGTCATGTGCTACCAAAATTAACAAACATTAATTTCCCAAATGTAAAAAAATATTATTTTTTTTACTGGAATTGCATTCAATTGAAAAAATAAATAAAGCTGAATTACATTTTCCAATAGTGATCCATGAATTGTATCAATGACATTCTGCTGGAGTTTTCAAATATTCAGAAATTGGTAAACTCAGAGGAACAACTTTTATTATTACTTCTATGGATTTACTTTTATAGATCAGACAATTATATAAATTGGAAAAAATCCAATATATATATATATATATATATATTATTCAATCAGGCTTTTTTACAAATAGTTTTATTTCTTTATTTAATCTGCAAAGATTTACATGTCAAATTTGATATTAAAATGCGACGCAGCAGTACGTTTCATTTCTCTTTTAATATTGGTGTGACTATCTGGTCTATCTTTTGTTAAATAAACTACATTTATGCATTATTTGCCTTATCTTAAAATATTTAAAGAGAAATCAGTATATCTCAAATTTTACAATATAAAAAAAAATGTCAGTAAAGGTGTGCATTCAATGTAGTGGTTAAAGGCAATGGAATCACTGGTGTAGCAGGAGCTACTATCCAGCTTTCTTTTATTTCTGAATTCTATTGTATATTATTTTAAATTTGGTTTTCAAAAATTCATCCTTACTGTTTCTAGCAGCATTTAATGCTAGTGGTAATGTTAAATCTTACATTCAATAAATAGGATTTATTCATTTCATTTACTAGAAATGAAAATACATGGATAAAATTTGAATAATATACCTGAAATACTACTTTTGAAACTTGAAATTCTCAACATAGTATTATCAATATAACAAGAAATTAAGTGTCTTTCAGTAATAATGCAAAAAGTGTTAAAAGGTAACAGTGTATTCAATCCATGTTTCTAAAACAATTATAAATCAATGATTGGGAACATTTCTTCATTAAATGCAGCACCCTTGTAAAAATGAGCCTATCAGATTCTGCCATGCATTGCAGCTATAAAAGCAAAATACAAAGCTGAACATGCTACAAATCCTAAAGATCAATGTAAATGTAAAATACAAATGTTGATTTTACAAACATTATATATATATATATATATATATATATATATATATATATATATATATATATGTATGTGTGTGTGTGTGTGTATTTCTTAGAGTTTGCTTCCCAACAAAATAAGGACCAGAAATTTGATGAAGGTTACTTCTTTATTTTTATTTCTTTTCTCAAAATTCTTTAAATTGAAGTATATGGGAAATATGGTGAATGTGTATGTATAATACACATATACATATTTTATTGTTCACATTATTTTTTAACATTAGTTTCCAAATTGAGAAATATATGTTATCCAGTCTACAGATTGACATGAATATTCATTAATACATTTTATAATTAAACAATATTAACTAAAGTTTTACATCAAAGAAACTTTTAATCAAACAAGTGTATTATGCCATAAGAAAATACTTCAGAAGTCTTGAGCTAGTAAGGTTTTGAAACTGAATTATTATTGGTATTATTGGTAAATCTTAATTTTTTTTTCAAGGTATAAAACTTATATTATAAATACAATGTTAGAATTAAAAAAAATTGGCAAGACTGCATTCTGTACAAAAAGTTATTTTGGCCTAAGCCACTTCTCAAAGTCTTACCAAATAATTGAAGAACAATTTTTTTTCTTTTTTTATTGGAAGGTTTTCTTGGTCATTTCAGAGAATTTTTCTTTATCCTATTTAACATTACAAGTATGAAAAGATATAATTGTTTTTAAGAATACTCATCTTATAACTAGAAACAAAAATATTCCTATGATATAAGCAACATATCTGTTAGGTCATTTACATATAAGAATTATAATAAAATATTTGGAAATCTTATAAATAAACCTAAAACTTCAATATTTTTTGTTAATTTTATTATATGCCAGTTAATATAGTATGTAATTATTATAATTAATAATGATGATAATTTTTCTTTCTTAATATAATTAGCTAAAAATTTTTAATCCAAATTTTGCTGTTGTATTTATTATATATATGATATATAAAAATAAATAAAACATTTCCTTTCAGATTATTTTAACATTTGTTTTACCACAATTTTTCCTTTTTAATTAGTCGTTTTGGTTGAAAGCTATTTTTCTTAAAAATAACTTTTCTGGTCTTAGACAAACATATACACTGAATATATTGGAGTTTAGTAATGAAAAGCTTGATTAAAGACAGTGATAGCAAAATTTATTTAGGATTTGTTTACTTGTAAAATTAAATGATGAGTAGAGTAATTTGAAACATATTTCACATTTCAATTGAGATTATATAGCTAGCAATGAAGTAACATTTCTCTTTTATTTGTTTAATTGGAATGGTTTTTTGTAAACCCATTTATTTAACATTATGATTGTGCAATGAACACTAGAGCACAATTTTATTTACATTAATTATTTACTTGAAAAATCAACAAGCCTGTATGATGGTGGGAATTATACAGACTGCATAGGTTGACAGCTCAGCTATTTGTATATTGGTATCATGCACTATATCCATAGAGGATTCATTCCAAGTGATCAGGTATTTCCAATGATTTTTTGCACTATGTCCAGATTGTGAAAGTCTCTAGAATGTTTGTAAACAGTTGACTAACTAAGTGTGTCTATCTGCATGTAAAGGCATTGTTGGTAGGCTGAACATTGACTATAAGCAATCATCTTTAGGCTATAGGTTTGAAGCAGTAGTCTCACAATCAATAGAGACTATATCCTTATTCTTCTTGGCCATAAGCACAAGAAAGTTGCATGATGCTACAACTAGGTTTACTATTGCTACTTCTAGTATATTTAAAAGGGAAACAACACTGAGTTGTGTCGTATTGGTCGAGACTACAGCTCATCTTGGCAAAATTATTGAAAATCTGAGAAGATGGTTGCTACAAACTAATCCCAATAATTTTAATATAAATTCTCAATTTCTATATATAATCATCCATTCATGCCTAACAGTACACTTATAGTGAAATATGCTCTATTTCATAATGTTGACTTTCCAATAGTAAAATTAAGAATGAATTGGAAAGACTTTGGGATGGGAGAGATAGGAAAGAAAGAACTGTTAAGAGTTTCAATCTTGAAATTGAACCATTTAATGTAATAATATTTTATAGGTTGAGCAAAAGCTACTCCCATTGTAGTAACACTAGTAGTAATAGTAGATCTTTAACTGAATGTAAAACAAAGCTGAGTGCTCAAGTGTTAGCAAAAATTATTAAGTCAGATAAAGATATTCACGAGCAGTGATACTAGAATGATTTATTAAAAGACAATGATACGAAATAATAATGAGTCCAATGTAGTAGGCATGACGACTTGCAAGAGATGTTAGCAGTAGCTAAAGCAAGAATGAATATGTGTGTATATGGCAACATTAAGTGACAAAATCAATAGGTACAATTGATTGCATCAACAGTCATTCTGCACAAGTGATTCCCTAAATGGATGATAAATTGGATAAAAATGAATATAAAATTTCTTAAACCCATGGATAATTTGTATTAAGGAGTAAAGTAATTACAATGAACCTTTACAGTAAATTGAAATTTTTCTTAAAGAGATGAAAGGAAGAAAAGAAGTGGAAAGTGGAAGAATTTCATTAATGATGAGAAATTCAGAGACTAAAAAAAGAGTGAATCAGAAATAAGGTTTTCAGGAGATTGCAAAAAAAGTACTGCTATTTTCACTGATTCGCAGACAAATTAGTCTGAATCAGGTTAAGTAGCTATAAACAAAAATCTTATGTGAAAAATAATATCTACAAAGGAAATAAAGGGATTCGAATAAGAGACGGGTTGAGGTCCCTACATACTAAATACTAAATAGTGAACAAAAAAAAAATTCATTTTAAGTTAAAATGAATTTTTAACTTGAATTTAAAAATAAAAAACGTCTATGAGTAACTAGAGCAATTTATCACCTGTCCAATTTGTCACCATGTGGGGCTGGCAAAGAGGAGTTAGAGAACAACCAGATATACTTACAACATAAGCTGGGGGTCATACGGAATGGTTATGGTCCCCGACGAAAAAGTAGGCTGCATGGTGATCCGTACAGGGGTGTTGTTGATGATAGTTGAGGTGGTGGTTGTGTTTAAAGGGCCTTCAGGCATTATGATGCTTACTGACCGCTACCTTACTAACCTCCACAGGTACACCGAAGGAGGAGAGTAAGAAAGATCAGGGTCGGTGGGGGGGGGGTCCTAATAGACAAGCATGCACTAGAAGGGATAGCAGTGGCAGAGGAGTGAACCCGGTTGACTGAAAAGACTAAGCATCTTTTCTTTACCAAACTGCAACACACATGGTGGTTGTGATTATTATGCGTCAATATACACACACTTCTTTTCTATATCCCCCTTTTTTCTCGCTTTGTTATGCCTTTGTCTAATAATGTATATCACTAATCTATATCTCCTTTTCTGCTTGGGTTAATTCAGTGACGACGTATTACAGTTGAGTAGTTCGTAAGACACCAGTTTATGAATCCAGTTCAACACTAGCGAGCCAGCTGCGAAAAGGGAAATAACGAGAGAGAGAGAGAGAGAATGAATAAGTAGAGAGGGGGAGGAGGAGAAGAATAAGAAGAGGCGAATAAGACTGAGAGAAATCAAGTTAGAGAGTAATTATAATCGTTAATTCTATCAAGGCTATTTTGGAGAAAAGATTAGCTACGACGTCGAACGTTATATCAATTGTTTGTATAAAACAATGAAATAAAAAAGGTTGAATGAAAAATATATTTCTCTCGTTCTCGTTGATTATTCCAATCCAAGAAGGGGGCGATATAAACAGATGACGCATTCACAGGTGGTAAAAGACTTAACTAGTAACTCACGATTAGTCCTTACTCCTTCCTTAGTATTCAAGTTGAAGAGGAGAACTGAACACGAGTAGCAACCTTGTTTTCTGACCACCTGTATTTCTTTATCGCACGTACGCACACACCGAGTACAAATGCACGGAAACAAAAAGTAAACATTAAAAATTTATTTGAATACAGACATTACACTATGAACAAGGAACAGACACACACAGAGATAGTCCACGCATAACTTTATAAAGCACGGAAAACACACAGGTATTTTTCTCCACATATGCCTATTGAAAGGCTTCAATCAAAAGATGATATTTGTCGATGTATGTGCAATTTGATGAACTGTACAGATGAATACAATAGAGTATGCAAAAGCTACTTAAACAAAGCTTGTTTTTTGGTAGCTTCATTTAAAAAAAACAAAAAACTCTTAAAAAATTTCCAAATTATAAACGTTAAAAAATAAAATTTCAATATTGCGCGCGTGCGCATACAAACTAATCGCCAAAAAGTCCATGCAACTTTTCTGCCCCGATCTGGGTCTATAAAATGTCATTTACTAAGCGTGTATTAGTCTGACACAAGGCAACAAGTATGGGGCACCTAATGAAGATCACTCACTACTCAATCAGACTAGATCACTAACCCTTACTCTGCATCAAGGCATTAGTTGTCAGTATTCTTGTTCTCTCTAGACTAAGTAAAATAAAACCGAAGAATTTGACTAGTTTCAATTAAAAAAAAAAAAAACATTTCCCACTTAATGCAACTCCTTGTATTTTATCCATTAATTTAAATAAAAAATAAGGAAAACTAAAACATTTAAAAAGTAATATTCAAAATCTTTTAAAGTACCTACTAATCTATTATATACTGAAATTAAATAATCAATAAAAAAAAAGAAAAAAAAGGAAATAATCAATAAAAAAAAAAAAGTTACTGAACTTCATCACTTATTTGGCCCAGTTCAAGAAACAAATGTAGTAACCAATATTTTTTGTCATAACTTTGGTACAATTTTGTAAATAACTTTTTAATAATGATACCAAGAACTTTCAAACTCTTGCACTGCTAAGAACTAACAACTAAATAAATTCCTGTGAAATCTCAAGTATGTAGTACAATTAATTTATTCCTATTTAAAATTTTAAAAGAATGACAATTTTATCTTTTTGCCTGTTAAAAATATTTACTACTAAGTCTGTAAAATACTAAAATACTCTTCAGACTCATCCACTTTAGTGTGCCAATGACATAAGTCAACTTTTTAAAGATATTTCTTTAAGAAGTTACTTCTGTCAACTATGTAAGACTATATTTAAAAAGTTGGTTTTTCTACACTCACTGCATAAACCCTTGGCAACACAGTTTCTCTACAATTAAATCTAACAAAGAACATAGTTTTGTAATGACAACAGAAGTAATGTGTTATGTGCACTGTTCATAATTTTGAATTTTATCATAATTTGACTATGCCAAAGGCAACACTTATATTTTTGTACAATCAAAGGAACTGAAACGTTTTCAAATATTTGGATTTTAAATAATCTACCAAAAAGAATTTTGCAAAATGCATGATTTTTATGAATTACATTTTTACCGAGAGTACCAAATTAAGAGATATTTACAAAAGTGAAGAAAATTAAACATTGGGTTATCAAAAACTCAGATATAATCAGAAAAATACAAACATGACATGTAAATATGTTAAAACAAATACGTTTGGGACTGTAATTCATGCTTAGTTTCTGGTAAATCTAATTGTATGAAATTCATTGTGTGTATATATATATATATATATATATATATATATATATATATATATATTGCACAAATTTCAATGATACTGTGTTCAATGTTTTCAGATGAGTATTATCAGAGTGAAAAATTGAAAATAAAAAAGATTTTAATTAGTTGATGAAAAGAAAATTTTTCTATGATTCAAAATATATGTTGGACAATGTGAACTTGAATCTAAGATCAAATTCAAGAAGCACTCTGAAGGAAATAATCTTACACTCATTAGTCTGTAAGGTAAGTATACAAATTACATCATTATAAAAGTAACAACTTGAAAATTATACAAACTGTTATCTTAAAATCTATATACAAGGAAAATATAAAAAATAAACTTTTATGCAAATCAAGATTCGAATGTGTACTGTCTTCAAAATGTACACTTCAGTGAGCAGATTTACATCTGTATATAACAGGTTATAATTGAAAATATACTAATGAGGAACAACACAAAAATGCTTGGAATTTTAGAAAGGCAATATTTTAAGGAGAAAAGTTTCTACAGAATGCTAACATAAATTTTATGGCCTAAAGTAAGTTTCTATTTTGGCAAATTGAAAATTCAAGAATTCCATGAATAAAAGTAAAAATAAACAATAATAAGATGACAAGAGAAGTGTGTGTAGCTATGAAAACAGGTTTTTGAATGAGAAAGAGTTTTATATGTTGTGCTTAGCAGAAAACAAAAGGTCAATACTAATGTTACCTCAAATGTTGCAATAGAAATCTGCTCATTTCAATGCAGGAAAAGAGGATCTAAAGAGAAAAGATTTCTACTTCTGATTTAATAAACCACAAAGATAGAATCCATTTTATACATCCAAGGGACAGAAATAACTGTTTTGACTAGAAAGGCAAATAACTAAAAAGATATTTTAAACATTTTATTTTAAATTAGACAGGAATAAAGCAAATATAGGATCCATAAAATTTCTTAAAATAGAAGTAATCATTTATTCTGTTGCATTAACTTTCCTTTCCAAGACATAAAACTTTATATATCTACATATTTGTGCCTATCTTCTAACCTAATCTCTGATTAGCAACCATTCATTTGCAAGTAATATATTACCAGTTAAGTAATTGAAGCTTGCATAGGAACTGAAAGTACAACATTCATTTATTTTTTAAATGCCTCACATGACATAAGAGAAACAATAACAGAGCAATATTAAGGCAAGTTACAGTGAGGTCATTAATATTAAATGACACTTACACAAAACCTGAAATTATATCATTATTTTATAACAATATCATTTTCCATTTTCATTCTGTACCCATAATGAAATAATATATAACATTCTCACTTGTCCCAATATTTTCCTTCAAATTTTTAGTATTTAAATAAAATTAAAATCAATAGGCACCTTCTAGTTATAAAAATTCAATTTCCTTTTCCTCAATCTTCATATATGTGAAATAAAAATGTACATTTTGTAGCCAGATCATTAACCTGTAAGTCTGAAATTGCTAGTGAGTTCAATCTTTACTAGATGCATTAAGAATATGGTACTGTGTCAAGGATGGATGGCTTCAACACACATATACATGCATGAATATATATATATGTGTGTGTGTGTGTGTGTGTGTGTGTGTGTGTGTGTGTGTGTGCATATAGCTCAGTGGTTCTCAGTGCAGAAAGTGGGATCAACATACTGAGTTCAAATTTTGACTGAAGATGCTGTGTTCAGTTTTGCAGAAATACCCTTGGAAAGGTATAAATCCATTTCTTTCCCTAGATACAGGTTAAATAGTAAAATAGACTGGGATTTCTAGCCTTGGTTGACAACCAGTAGGAGAAAGAAAAACTCTGAATTCAAATGTGAGAAAAACTGGAGAGTTCATGACACACTTCTCTGATATCCTTTCTTTCAAAAAGTGTTGCTGGTTCTTCACAAGCCTTCACTATTGTAATCAAATCATGTGTGTGGGTATTCTGGAAATGCATTTCTAAAAAATGAACTGTTCAGCTTTCATTCATCAAAACCGATGAGAGAGTTCACCACATACACATATAGGCATCAAATGATAATTTTTAATAATGCTATTTTTTGTTTCTTTTTAATGCAATTTTTTTGTATCTTCAATTCCAAAATATAAAATAGTTAATATTTTAGCCTAATTCTTTCCTCACATGTATTTTAATAATATTCTTAGCATTTAATAACATTCATAATACAAATATATTATTTGTATAATCCAATATTTTCTGCTTTGAGAAGTGATGGATACAATCAAGTGATTGTACCCATTACCACTTGACCACTTTAATTTTTTAACGATCATGATGTCAGATCTTGACAGCTGAGTTCAGCAAATCAACAACCTGCAGACATCAAAAAAGTGAACTGAGTCAATAAATTGTTATTCAATAGCAAAGGTCATTGTTGGAAACTGTCAAAGAAACCTTTATGTAGGTTTTTGACAAAAAACAAAATTTATATTAAAGTTGATTTTATTGTCCTAATCAATGTGTCATTAATTAATTGGAGAAAAATCTGATATAAAGTGTGTCCACGATATAAAACAGGAAACATTTGGGTTAGAAAAGTTGTTTACACTTTATAAAACAGTGATACAATACTATGCATGAGAAAATTTTAAAACTTTTTCTCTAATATTTTTCTCATGCATACTAATGTTTTAGAAATCTGGCAAAAGCTGTTGCCTTGTTCCACTAGAAAATAATAGTACATTCATTTATGAATAGGGTAATTTTGCAAGAAAAAATTACAGAAAATCTTTTATTATTGCTCAAAGACCCTTAATTTAATTTTCTGAAATATCAAAATATCTTTTGAAACTAAAAATATTTATATTTCCATAAATCCCTGGCAGAATTAAATCAGCAGAAATTTAAACTGGAAAATAAAAGTATACCCTAAATCTGAGGAGGATTTTATTTTAATATTTTTATCTTCTTTCTATTTTCTTCCTCCTCAACAGTGGACACATTTGAAATGTCATTTGAAATTGTCAATGTAAAGTTTAACAAAATCTAATGTCCTGGAAATTGTAACAGAAAAATATAATTGTTTTTATGTACAGAGACTATGTAATTACTACATATGGAATATCATTAAGTAATAAAATTATCTTTGGCTACATTTGGCACTTTTTAGTATATGAAATTGTATTTGAAAAGAAGTTTGTTATCTTTGGTCACCAATACTTCAACTGTCTTATGAAATACTTACAATTTCAGATAACTGTCATACTGTCAAAAATAATGGCATATATAAAATTGATATTAAGTCATTACTAATATTATTAGGCTTTCACATGAGAGTCTTCAAATATTTTTTGCCCTTTTATTATTTCTGTACTTTAGTGCATCATAGTGTCGCTCCTTAAACCACTTAACTTCATAAATGTCTTTGAATAATTTTCCATTGTTATAACAAAGTCATTACCAGCTGGTGCTATCAGTACAAAGGAGATAACTCTAGTACTGCAAAAAGTTACATTACAAAAAAAAAAAAAAAAAACTAGGTGTATTATATAACATTTTATAATCAAAACCAAAACAGAAGAAATGCCATGGTCTCAAAAATCACTTTAAATCACATTTCAACCATAACCATGCTAAATTAAAGATGCACAGAGAAATAGGAAATATATCAATATAATTCAATCATTACAAAATTCATCTCCAAACATAAACAATAATAAACCTACTGATAAGGAAATTAAGAAAGCTATAAAGGCCTAAGGAATATTAAAGTATCACTTGACCTTGCAGTTGAACTTTTGAAAATAGCTTACTTTCTCCTCGAATTCATAAGCAAGTTTCTCAATTTTATGAAATAAGTCTGGAATGAGAAATGCATCTCCCAAAAGTGGAGTTTATCACACATTAATGCATTATGGAAAGAAGTAGGTAACCGTCAAGACCCATGCACATACAGCGGTATCTCAATTGTATTCATAACAGTGAAAGTATTAATGAATATTATATTAACTAGGCTCTCATTGTTTTATGAAAGTCAATTCCTCACTAACCAATTTGACATTTGATCTGTTCAGGGATATAATGATGGCATATATGCCAACATCAAACAACACCAGAAAATTGTATACCTGCTATATCAATCTCACAGCAGCATATGACCACATCAATACTTCCTCTTCTCATCCATTAGAAACTGCATTCCAACTTTCGAATCCACTGAATGCTTCAATCTAATAGAGGAACTTTATCAGTCAACAAAATCTTATATGTCTGGCAAGGACTCTAATATGAAAACATTTCAAACCTAATAATGAGTATGACAAGGAGGAAATGAAATCCCCAGACTATGTCCTGCACATCTATAAACGCAGATGTAAAAAGATGGGTGCTAATCATTTAAGCATTCCCTACCACATCCCAAATGAATCAACTAATAGAAGACAATGATCCTGCTGCAACGTACTGATGGTGAGAGTGGAGATATGCCAATGACATAGGTGTTCATAGTTGAAATAAGAATGATCTGGAACAGAAAAATCAACATCCTCTACCAAGTGTTACAAGAAATAGGACTCAAGATAAACCATTCTAAAACAGAAAATATGATCTGGAATTGGAATGAAAGCAGTGATAGATTTAGTAAATACTAAACACTTCAAAGACATCAATATATGGATCAATTATAACAAACTTAGTATAGGAGTTAACAAAATTTAACATGGAATAGGCTGCACAAGAGGTAGTTTTGCCCAATACTGCAAATTGCTACAAAACCAAAATATTAACCTGAAAACTCAAGTGTTGTTTTCAACTAGCCTTATCAGATGAAGACTTTCATATAGATGCTATGCATGACACCAAACTCATTCAGAAATATCTTAAACTGTCAGCTGTATACAACCACTTCCTAAGGTCAATGATTATAAATGGCTTTGAGTGAGTGAATCCTGTGGGTCTTGATGGAGACTACACTTTTTTGAAATTTGTGGACTGCCACTACAAAATTACAAACAAAAACTGTTCCAAATAATGGAAACCACATCATCTGAGGACTAGCAACAGCTAACATGAATAGCACATAATAGCATAATCAAGATGCTAATGTTCTACACTACTTCAAATAAAAGGTTAGGTAGGAAAGCGCCCTCAATACTTATTTTCCTGAAAAATAACTTTAAGATAAACATTTTATGAAGTTCAACCAACAGTTGTACTGGCTGCTTTATCAATGAATGCTAAACGTTTCCTTATAAGGAAACAACTAATATTACCATTACTCTTCAAATCTAACCATGATTGATTTGTCAGCAAGGCAATCACAACATGTGGCACCTTTGAAAAGTGCCTGAAAACTACACCATTAGTTAACTGTGGTCTTGTGAGTGAAATTAGGTGAATGATACTGTTTAGAAGCCATCAATTATTGTGCTAGCACAAAGTCACAAATCGTGATTGAGGGTTTGATCATACTGCATTGTTCAAACTGCTGATTGTGCCAGATCACTGCTCTTTCCCAGAAAGGTTCACTCAACATACTTTTAGTATAGACTACAGGTGTTGAACACATATACATTTATCTAATCAGGCGTCTGCAACAGGGATTGACTAGCCTGGATAACAGACAGATGTACTTGGAAAACGAGAGTAGTTGAACAGGCAATATATATATATATATTGTTGAAGCTTAAATAAGCATGGAATAATACAACACAAAATGTACGTTAACAAAATGTATTGAAACAAAGAATAGGTACACAATATTTACAGTTAGTTTGGTATATTCTTGGGAAGACTGTTCCTGCATAATGGGTTGACTAAATCGCAGTCGGGCAGAGTCTCTGGATTCAATTTCTTAATCTCTACTATCTTCCCTGTCTTCGGTACCAACCCATATTTATATGGTCGGTAGTCCGCTTATGTAAATTAGGGTGTATATCATACATATATATATATATATATATATATATATATATATATATATAGGTAGGTAACTGACTAGAAATATTGACTGACTTAGCATTGATTTTTAAATGTTTCATAAAAAGAAGAAATGACACAAATATGTCCCAGAAAAATGCAGTAATTCATCAATTAGCAATTATTACCAAAATTCTCAGAAACTTTTTTTAACCTATATAAGTAAAATGATATTTAGAGGAGAGGCAAATGTGATTGACTGACCCATACTGAAGAAAGGTTTATCTTTTCACTAGTCATTGATTTTGCTGGGTTTCATCTGCACTCTCTCACTCCTTATGCATGGGTCACATGTTTGCATTTGGACGTATTTTTAGGTTTATCCCTTTCCCTCAAGCTATCCATTGGGTAAAATGCCAACAACATTGAATAACAAAAATCTACAACCTTTTTCTTTTTTACTGATTTCATACTGCTTATTTATAAATTAAATACAATCTATTCCGAGAGAGCCAACAAGATCTTTCTATGGAAATTTAATTTGCTTCAAGTCAATTTAGAGACTAAAAAGCATAAGAAAAGTTTAACAATATAAATTTTAAACATAAAATGTTTACCACACAGATAAGATGAACCTACCACAAAAAAAATTTTTCAGAAAATATAAAATTATCTAGGTGATGTTACTGGTAATTATTTTTTGAATGATAAATATTAACAGAGCAGAGAATGTGACAGACATTAGAAAAAAAATAGCATTGAAGTTAGGCAAAGTTGTAGAAAGGTAAGGAAAGTAGTCTGCTTTACTTCAAATATATCTGTTTGACAAGAACTTGAGAAAAAAAACAGTAATAATCATACACAACAGAAAATAATTTTAAAATATCCATTGATAATCTATGTAGACAAGTTTTAAGAAAAATATTGTACTGATCACTAACCTCAACTTTTATAAAAGAGCTGAATCATTGATGCTATTGTTTAGAAAAAATATATTGTCTTTTGTGTGATATGAAAAATTTAAACCAAAACTGATATTTATATAATACTTTGCTTACAATTGTCATTATTTTAAAATTGATAACCAAAGAAATATTTCAATTAGAGCAAATCATAAAAATTTTTAAGATTGAAATATTCCAAATAATGATTACTTTGATCTACAGAAGATTAACAATTGAATATTCATACACTAAATTTAGTGATCTGTCTATATTTCTGAGATGAGGTATTATGTACATTATTTACATTATTCAGACTATTATCCTCATTTTTATTGCCATATTTATTACGTTTTGGCTGTTGTACACTCTGGCCTTCTTCTGGGGGTTGGAATGTCGAACTGAATCCTTTATTTCACTCACTGGGGTAGACTGTTCTAGTTCCACATGCCATGTTTAATGGATGTCAGTTATCAGTTATCTCCTGTTAATTCCTCTCTCCAAGTTTTCCACTGCCAGTGACAGGACCCAAAGAGTGTGAGTTCAATACCCAGTTAAGACAGTGGAGAACTTGGAGAGGGGAATTAACAGGAGATAATTGATAACTGACATCCATTAAACATGGCATGTGGAACTAGAACAGTTTACCCTAGTGAGCGAAATAAAGGGTTCAGTTTGACATTCCAACCACCTGAAGAAGGCCAGAGAGCACAATGGCTGAAATGTTGTAATAAATATGGCGACAAAAATGAGAACAATAGTCCAAATATATGTAATGTAAATAGTGTAAATTTAGTGACTATTTCAAAACTTGATATATTCTCAAGGGAAAACAAATTATCCAATATTTTCTTTTATTATTATTATCATTTCTTTTCTTTGGTGTATCTTACCCTTTTCTTCTTCTTAGGGTTAAACTTTAAACTTCTTTTTAAATAATGAATTATTTTAAATTTTTCTTCTTCAGGTTAAATTTTAATTTTTATATTGACGAAAGTTAACTTTTGAAAATTACCAAGAGAATATCAAGAAATTGTCTATTTAAAAAAGTAATTCTGAAAATGTGATTCCATCATTTTTTTCTCATCCCCTGACACACCTACCAATGCAGGCAAGGGTTGGTAGTCTGTATCACAATGGGCATTCTCTCAAGAGACTGGGACACCACTCAATTGTTACAATATCATAAACAAATGGGACATACCCCACCATAACCAGAAAGTTGGTAGGGAGGGGAGGACAAAGTTATCACATCAGAGGAGAATGCCATTTCATTAGAATTGGTTGCTTGTGCCCACATTAGTGTATATCTCAGGCAGATTCTAAATTAAAGTGTCATAAAAATATCACTGTATACAGGATTCTTTTATTTGCCAGCACAACTACCACTTTAAAAAATGAAGAATGTTAGCCATAGATAATGTAGACCATTATCTTGACATTCTAGTTCATTGCTTAGTGTTTTGACATTGTTGTTTGGTCCATTAACTCAAATCTCATATCACTGAATTAACGGCTTATTTCTGGGCTAATGAACACTGACTGAAATGTTATGAATATATGATGAGGTTGAATTTTTATCTTGCATTCCAACTCTGTGATGGAATGTCAACAAAGTATGTTAGTATTGTAAGGTACAGCTGAAGTACTCTGAATCAATGATGATAATACTTTTGCCACTCCCCACCCCACAATCATACCTGGCCTCTTGATGAAGGCTTCATTAACAGCCCAACTGTTATCTTTTGCAGCATTATGACTATGAAATGAATAGAAATGCTGTCATTGTCTCCATGCAGCATTTAGTAATTATCTTTAAAAATACACAGCATTAATCAGTTTGATTCAGTGACAGAAAACAGAAATAACATCTTGAGATTCTATTCAAAGATTTACAAAGTCACAAAAAAATCAAAGAATTACAAGCTCGCAAAGAAGATCTTGTTTAAATACCAAATACATGTGTAACTAGAAAATTGTTTTCAGTAATAATAACTGAAAATTATTGCTATTTCATGTTAACTGCCTTTGAAAAAAAAAAAGATTTTTGCAACAATAATTTATTGGTAAGTGATTTATCACTTTCATAAACCTGTCAGAAGTGGAAAATACTTGAGTTATTAATATTTCACTTGAATTCCAGTATAAGAGGAGCAGTCATAAGAAAAAGAGAATTTTATTTTTCATTCTTGATTAATCTTTACTAACTCAATAAAATTCCTCCGCTCCAAAAATTAAAAAAAAAAAAAAAAACTTTTTTAATCTAACACAAATTTGCTCCCTCTCTTCCACTTTAGGAAATAGAAATACTTAACTATCTCTTTGAACTTTGCAATAAAATAAAAATACAGAAAAACTATAGAAATGTTTAAAAAAAAAAAAAAAAAAAAAAAAAAATTAATATTTAATAGGGAGATGTGAGAAAGCATGTCAGGCTAATTTTGTTCTAGTCAATATAGGCAAAATAAAAGATTATATGGCAAGTAATGAAAAGTAAACAGACAAAAGTAAACTTTCAAGACAAAATTTTAACAGAAGTCAACAGAGTAAGACAAAAAATATAAATAAAGGATATAAAATAATTTTATTTTAATAAATTAGAATAGTCAGATATTGCCAGAAAATTAACAGTAGTAATCATCAAAGTTCTCCTTATGAGAGAAAAAGTCATCAGAATTATGTTTTTATTAAAACCTAATAGAAATTGATTAATATGTGATTCAGTACATAAAAGCATTGTTGGAATTAAATTCTTAGTCATTTATAACTTTGAGAGAATTAGAATTGGAAACCCTACCAGGATTTAGCATTGGTGGCCACAATCTTACCAACATAAGATACACAGATGACACAGTACTGATAGCAGACATGGAAAAGAAATTACAAAAACTCCTACAGAAGATAGTGATGGAGAGTGTGAAGAAGGGACTAAGCAAAAACTACAAGAAGACAGAATGCATAGTCATCAGTAAGAGGAAGAGGCTGAAATGCAATTTGCAGGTCAGGAACACTACAATCAAGGAGATGCAGAAGTTTAAATATCTGGGAAGTGTTTTAACAGAGGACAGTAAATGTAACACTGAGATCCATAAATGTATTGGGATGGCCAAGTACACATTCCAAAAGCTGGTCAGAGTATTGCAAGACAAGAGGATTTCTTTGGTAATGAAGAAAAGAATACTAAGCTGTTACACGACATCTGTCTTCTTTATGGCAGTGAATGTTGGACAATTTCCTCAAAGATGAAGAGACTTGAAGTGAGGGAGATGTGATTCTATAGAAGGTGCTAAGGATATCATGGACGAGCATGTGAGCAATGATGAGGTCTTAGAGAGGATACAAACAGGGAGGAGGCTTATACTTAACATCAGGAAGAGGCAGCTGAAGTTCTTTGGACACATAATGAGGAAAGAGGGCCTGGAGAATCTGATACTCATGGGTTGAATAGAGGGAAAGAGAGACAAGGGAAAACAACACATGACATACCTAGCAGTCTTAAGCAAGTGGATGACAGAATGTGGTCTTGGGGAAGTGGCAGAGAGAAGGAACTTTTTGAGAGCTGCAAGGGATAGAGGGAGATTGAAAGCCATGATCGCCTACATCCTGAAAGGACATGGCACATAGAAAAAAAGAATAAAAATTTTCTGTGATGAGTTTGTAATATCTGGCTTATATTGTTCTTGGTATTGACTAAACTTTGTTTATTATGACACAAGAACTTTACTTCATGCAGTTATAATATCTAAATTTTGAAAGGTAATCTTTACTATTATATTTATGTATAAGGTTATTAAATTTACAAAAGGTAGAGATTTACTTATTCAAAGAAGTACTTCTACCTACTTTTATCATGATGATTGTCCCTTCTTTGTAAAAGAAGACCTTCACTTGCTAGCATTTTTGTGTTTTTCATTCAGAATATTATTATTTCCATCATTTTTACCTGGGCTAACGCTCTGCTATGGGCCTGTAAGTGAGTCTTAAGACTAGCTTCACTTTTACAAGTTCTCTCACACATCTGACAAACAAAGTTTGTCTATGTTACCTATGTTGTAAACTTGCCTGTCTCTGTATACAATCATGTGAGTCCCATAACAGACTTACAAAGCTTGTAACAAAACTCACACAAGTAACCTGCAGGTCTTTCTGGTAGGGTTGCATTCACAGGAGTTTGTACCTGACCTCTGTGGTATGATCTCCTGTGACTAGGTAAACCAGTTGCCAAAAGGGGTGACTTTTCCACAAATACTGCAAGTTTGTTTATGGTGTCTTAATAGCTCTGGGCAGATTCTATTTCTCCATCCTAATGGTATGCTTTTTGCAGGAAGGCTCAATTCTCTTCTGCTCATAATTGTTGCAGTGTTTTCAAATCAACTTTCTCCAGCCAGATCTTTCACCAGTAACAGTTTTCAAGACTTCAATATTAATGCCAAAATTCTTTAGGTTACATTTAACTAAATCCTTGAAATATTTTTTGGGCTTATGAGCAGGTCGATTACCATAAAAAGTCTTTTGGTCAATCTGCCATCTTCCATATGTGTCAGATGACCTGTCTAGTGCATTTGATTATGAGAAGTAGTTTCTCTATGTTGGCTATGTTTGTGTGCTGAAGGAATTTTGTATCTGGTGTACAAGACTGCCAATTGATGTCAAGATTTGTCTCAGTCACTGCTGGTGAAAACATGCTAAGAGCTTAATGTGCTTTCGATAGGTGCTTCATGCTTCAGAGGAATATAAAAGAGTGGTTAGGACAACTAGATGCTGATCTTTGTGCTTAAGAATATGTTATGGTCAGACCATAGTCTCTTTTCAAGTTTTCTGAATGCTTGACTTGCTCGTTCAATGTGGTAATTCACTTTTGCATCCAGTGAGCCATCCTTAGAAAGTGCACTGCTTAAGTAGACAAAAGTGTCAACTATCTCTAGCCCAGATCTGTTAATAAAAATGTTAGGCTCTATATAAAGCCACCTAGGTGGAGGCCTTTCTCAGGGTGATGGTTAGCCCAAAAGCGGTACAAGCCCCCAAGAAATAAGCTGTTATCACCTGTACTTATTCCACAGTAATTATTACAATCTGATTTTGAACCCTTATCCTTGTGAAGAGAAATCGCAGCAACCTAATCTTGATGTATGGAGGCACCTTGCCATATGTTAATTATGAAGTGAATGATCTCCTAGGCAAGCTTTATAGCACCATGGAATAAGACTTCAATTGGAATGTCATCATCAGGTGCTTTCCCAGTGCTAATTGCCTTTGTGGTTTTCTGGATTTCTTCTAGCATAGGGAGAGCCAACATTTCATTTATGATATCAAGCTGAGGTAGGTTGTTAATAATATCATCATTGACTACTGACAGATTGTTAAAAATCTCTGTAAAATGCTGGGTCCATCAATTTTTTTTTACATCATTAGAAACTTTAAGTATGACTGAGCCATCTTTAAACTTAAGAGGTGCAACTGATGATGATTTTGGTCCAAATACTTGTTTGATGAGCTGAGACAGAGTCTTCACTATTATAGGCTACTTGCATTCTGTTAGACAAGTCTAGCCACCACTGGTTTTTCATTCTGTGGAGAATTTACTTCCTCAAAGAGGTATTTCTATCTACTTCTATCATAGATACCTAAATACTAACAATATTTCTATATTTTAGAAATGCTTACAACTGAATTCTGGTATTCCAACAGGAACAGTTTTATAAGATCTTGTTTTTGTTCAAGTTAAAACATTATTTTCATGTAATTTAAAGTATTGAAGTGTCACAGAAATAAATTAGGATGTTAACTAAAAAATCTGCTGAGATATAAAAACAGAAAAAATTTAAAGAGAAATATGTAATGTAATAAGGAAAGGATTAAAAGTTTGAAAATACAAGTGACAAGAGGAAATGATTTGACATAATAGAACCATGTCATGTGCCTCAGAGATGAAGAGATGAGAATGAGTATCCTTTTTACTGATTAGATTGTTTGCTTTGTTCATATGGAAAAACTATTCATCATTAAAATCATTAATATAAAAAAAAAAAACTGAAGTACCTTTTATTCAACATATGTGTACTTAATTTTGTTAATACAGTCACATGACTAATCAAAATGCTTATCAAATTTATAACTAAAAATTATATATGTAGGTAAATCAACAAGTTCACAGCCTAATGATGCAAATTGCATTTGCTTTACACAGAAGAAACTTATTTTTAAGCATAAGCTGTTTATTTGTCAATGCATTTAACCAAATTCTTATTCATTAGTAATGTAGACCAAGGATTTGAGAATGAAAATTTCAAATCTTTGCAGTTTACATTTTTTATTTTTGAATCAATGAAGCAATTAAAGAGGTTTCAACTATATACTGTATATGGGAGGGGACATCCACAAAAAATGCAATATATAAAGTTTAAAATGAATTTTTAAAAATGAAAAATCTTTCTTCAAGCTTTTATATTAGTTTTAATTTCAAGCTAATAGATTAAATTTAATATTTCCATGAATTAAAATACTTTGCTCTATTTCAAAAAATAATTTAAATTGACTGGAATTAATGTTTGTTTTTGTTTTTTTTTGCTAAAATAGCTGATTAGTGCCCTCTTTTTTAGTCCTCTTTCATTACAATGTAATTCTCTTTATTAAAAAATCTTCCAAAAATAAAATATACTTTTCTGAAACTTTATTTGAGGAATATAAGCTGATTTAATGTATAATTAATCTGATTTGAAACAAATATTATTTACTTTAAATTTAAAATATTTCAGAAATGCATTTTTAAACCTGATATTAGCTGCATTTTTAACACAACAGTAGCTGTCTTGACAGCCTAGTGACAGGTCTAATGTTGTTCTATGGAGACTTTATCTGTAAAACATAATTGAAGAAAATGATGCAAGCACCTTTTTATATAATTTTTAAGTACTCAGTAATCTTAATAATTTAATTTAAAAATAATCTTTGTAATCTAATGTTTTATTGATTTTCAAAAATGTTGACTTTAAATTTACTATAGTTATATTTTCTGATAATGTTGTGTATGTTTACCATATATTTACAAAAATTGGCACATTTATACACAAAAAATAATTCAAAATTCTTTTAAAAATATTGATGTTTGATGATTTGTATTAAGCTTTTCCATTTATGATTTGTAAATAATATTTTTACTTAAAAGGCTGAAGTTGATACAAAATTTTAAATTTAAAACTTAAACTTTTTAATTAAATTTTTAAATAAATGAAAATTCTTGTAAAAATTTATTATTCATTGAAAAATTTTTTCTTGACAATAGTGTCCTTAATATATTTATAAAAGCAATTAAAGACTTCTCTAATTAAATAATGTCATAGTTTTATTGCATTTATTATTTTATAATTTAGAACAGATTTTTTGTAAAATGGGGTTTCTGTTTGACAAAAACGAATTGATGATTCTCCAAGCTGTGAATGAGTCCTGAAAATTTAATTAAAATCCAACATTTGATTTTTGCAAGAATTTCCAAAACAATCTATTTTTAATGTCAAAAAAGACACTAAAAATCCCTATACTAACCTTTGACCCGCGTGCTAACACAAGAAAAGCGAAATGTTTAACCAAAATTTTGATCGTGCTAGAAAGGAGTAAAAAATTTTTTTTAAATAATCAAAAACTACTTTGGTCTTATCTCTTAATGATAGCATAAACATCTTGATGATAACACTTTGTTTTTATCAAGTTTAGGGCCTTTCTGGTATGCTTTTTTTTTCTTAATTTTTGGAGGTACCTACAGTGTATATGTATTGCAAACATTTAGTTTTCTTTCTATTAAATATCTATCAAAAGAATTATGGAATAAGGTTCTTAGAAATAAAGTGACTATTGAGAATTCTTTAAACTGAATCCCTAAAAGTTCTGAAACATTTTACACAGGCAAAGAATAACAAGGAGATACCTTTAAATCAAAATGATGATGACATCTAATCTGAACATTGCAATAAAAAAAGACATAAAAGTGCATGAAAGAAGTTATATTGGAGTAAGTGGCTTAAAAATCATAGGAACATTAAGACATGTTCTTTTTTGTTTTGTTTTTTTTTACTGATGCCCTTATCTATTAAAAACAAGCAAACATATACAGTTGTTTAAATTGATATTGCAATTAACTGAAACAGACATGGAATGAAACATTCAAATCATTATAGTTGAGAAATTAAAAATACAATGCAAGATTATGTTCTTCATCAAAATATCTTTCTACTTATCACCAAATTTTGCTACTCATCATGATAAACCCAGACAGGAAGAACATGAAAACGAAAGAAACGGAAATATCTGATTTTCTCAATAACTTACAACTTATAACATTGAAAGCCGATTTTAAAATCATTGCAGACAAAACAGATTCTTTTTGAATTTCTTTAACTTGATAATAGCAAATATTTTAATTCATTGTTACAATTAAGAACATTTTTAGAGCACCTACAACATAGGATATTTACAAATACTTTATTTTGTTGTATCTCATTTATACATAATAAATATGCAGATTTTAGTAGCATAATATGACTGTTACAAAATCCAATCTTCATGTTTCTGATATTAAAGTAGTGAATAAGTCAGTAAAGAAACTCTTTCAAAAATTGAATAATGAATGGAACTAAAAAAAATGTCATGTCTGTTCTTTTTTAAACAATGTTTCAT
This sequence comes from Acanthosepion pharaonis, assembly GCA_903632075.3. NCBI lineage: Eukaryota > Metazoa > Mollusca > Cephalopoda > Sepiida > Sepiidae > Acanthosepion > Acanthosepion pharaonis. Next base: position 470,861 of record CAHIKZ030005587.1, read on the forward strand.
TGGTTTTTAATTGATATTCATCTAGATTCATAAAAGAAACCCAGATATCAATGAAGAGCTATACAATTTTTTGTTTTATAGCATTTCATAAAAACTGTAAAATAAAAAAAATAAACCTTCTTTTCCTATAGGAAACTGTTTACCAATAAGTATTTATGAGCAAAGAAAGAAATAAAGAAAAGAAAAGAACTTTTTTAGTTTATTGAAAAGAGAAGAAAATATTAAAAAAAAAAAACAATTTGAAAGTTGTAAATATAGAATAGAACTATGGAGAAAGAATGTCTTAAATGTGTGACCAACATAACAAACCCCATGAAACGTTCAGACTAATACCTTCATTTTTGTAGGAATGTTCAGTGAATTTTAAGGCAGTCCTCAGGTTTGTGTAGCATCTGATAATTTTTAAAGGAGCTTTGAATTCATTATTTTATTCAGACTTTTTTCTAACTTTTATTATTTCAGTGAGGAAAATTTCCCCTATCTGAACAAGATAGATTTATGATACCCTTGTAACTTGTTCTTATATGATAAGGATGTTAGTCTTAATACTTCATGGAATAATAACAATAATATAAAGTTTATTGAAAGCAAGAAAAAGGAGTTTTATTTTCATTAAAGTTTTATTAAAACTTGTTAAATTTAGAAATTATTTATTTTGTATAATTTCAAAAAGATGTATTCTTTATAAGATCAAAATAACCTTCACTGTTCATTTAAAGACACTCAGAAATTAAAACAGGTTAATAAATATGAAATAATAACTGGCATAAATAAAGCTAGAATAGATAATTGTTCATTCATCTGTTAAGAAACTTCTTTAAAGTATATTTAACTAGTAAAGTACATATAATTTTAATATAAGTGCTAAAGGTAAGGAGAGTAAAACAAAAGATTTAATTTTACATTCTGAATATCAGACTGGTTAAGTTAATTGCTATAGACAAATCTTTCAGAAGGAAATGCTGATTTAAAACTAAGGAAAATAACTTTTTCTCCATGAAACTAAATCTACCATTTAAATTGTATAAATGTTTATGATATTTTTGCCTTTACTGATTTGGTAGAGTTTTTTTTTGAAATTCCATTTAAAATCATTTGATTTATGCTCTACAAACTCATAAGAAAGAGAACTATGAGCAAAATAGAAGAATAAGTTCTGAGTAAATAATCAGCTTAAAAAGTGTAAGAATCACATCTCTATCTACAGTAGAATCCCTCATATCCGGATATGATTTTGATGTGTATATTTGAACTATTTGGGTGATATGTAACTGATTTGCAATTCCTGTTTTTCAGGAAATTTACTTTGGATAATTATTTATGCTTATTTCACCCTAATGGCTTGTATTGGTGCAAAAGATGATAGGAATAAGAGGAAAAGAACGACTTTGGAGTTATCACAAAAAGTGGAAATTTTAAACAGAATAGACGCTGGTGAAAGTTCATTATAACTAATGACCGAGTTTAACATAGGAAAGTCAACATTAAATGATATACAATCTTCCAAAGAAACTATTCTCCAGTATTCACACTGTCACAATGAACAAGGAAATAAAAAACATGACTGTGATGAAATTGAAAAAGCTATTGAAAAAGTTGTCAGTTTTATGGAAAGAAAACCAGCATTCAGCTATGACGATTGCAATAACACACGAAAAGTTAAAAAGTGTCTTTCATTTAAAATATTTCAAGAACAAAAGTAAAACGAAATGCAGAAAAAATTGAGAATGACATTAGAAGAGAAAGAATTATCATGCAACAGCAATTAAAAAATCCTCATTAGATTATTTGTTTTGTATATGTGGCATACTTAATTTAATGAATTTTCATTAACATTACATAATTTATTTCTTTTTCCTTAAAATTAATTCCATTATATTTCACTCACCATTAGCTTATTTTGTTTACTATAAAACTGTGAAAATAAATGTTAAACCTGATTTCAGTTCTTTTATTTTAATGTAAATATAACCCCCATATCTGGACTTTGTAACCAATTCCTCATATATGGGAGGCCTTTTTAGTCTGGTTGTCAGGGATTCTAATGTATATTGTTGATTCCATAATACCAGTATCCATTTTAGATTTATAAATTTGTAAAGAAGAATATATTTTAGAAGTACTTTATTTTTTAGATATTTCAAATTGAGAAGAATTTCTAATTAAGATTTTGGAAATTTCTAATGAGAAAATAATTTTAATTACTAATACAAGTACAGGTGCATGAAATATGATAATGATTTGTATTTCATCACATTTTCCTAACTGTAATAAAAGCCTAACAAAAAATTTCCATTCTACCATTAGATGTCAAGATAAGATAACAGATCAGTTATAGTACAATTTCCACACCTTTGTTTTTCAGGAATAGTATTCTCAATATAAGAAAATCTCTTGATTGCAAATATTTCAAGTGGATGACTAAGTAGGAAAGAAGGAGTAACATGAAGACAGTGTTTAATATATGTACAAACGTTTTACTGTGCAACCATTTCAGCAAGTCTGGAGTAAGATTGTTTGTAAAAGCAAAACTCATTGACTGAATGAACAACAGCTGCTATGAGGATCAAGAGGCTGGTTTGAGCATTGTAAAACTGCTTCTTGATACTTAAAACTTGAATTCAAGGAGCTGGATTAAAGTAAGGATTACAAGCTAACTAGAGAAGAGGAACTAATAAAAAATTCAGTAATGTATTCTGCAATTATTCATAAGTGTTTAACATAGCAAAAGATAAAAGATTTACCCACATTCCCTGACCAGAAACCAGTAAGATTTGATTAAATTAAAAGCATTTGACATGGCAACTTTTGTTCATCAAGTTAATGAAATTAAATCTTAAATTCTAATGATATATCTGTTGAATTATAAGTACACTTTATACAATTTCATTATGAAGAGAGATTGAGTGAGAATGTCTTTAAAAATCTAATAATTTCTATATGCCTGACTCAAGAAACTATTGCTTAACAAAATAATATTAAATGCAAAAGATTTGAATATTTAAAAATGAAAACCATAAGAAAAAATAAAAAAAATAATGCAGTTTAAGATTTGAATATAAATTTTAATTTGCTAATTTCAACTGAAACTGTTTATCTGTCTATATTTCTAAGGTGAGGTATTGTAACTATTTACACTATTTACCTTGCTTGGACTGTTATCCTCATCTTTATTGTCATATTCACAACATTTTGGCCATTGTACTCTTTGACCTAATGCTGTTTGGAAGGGCATGATTTCACCTTGAATACTGTCCTATTCATAGATATCTGGGATATCATAATAGTTGATGGAGAAAAGACAAAATGAGTAAGCAAACCACTCTCTCATAACTACTTACTTAAGCAGGAGTAGTAAAAAGCTGTTATGCTTATAGACAACCTTAACAAAGACCAATAAGAAAATACAAGTGTGTCTGTGCAACTCAGATATTTTTACTGGATACTATTTGTATATTTTATATTTGTATTTGACAATGTATCAATATTCTTAGAGTTAGTGGGTAATAAGTATTTAACAAATATATACCCTATGAAATGAATGCAGAGTGTATTGTAAAAGGCTGTATTTTTATTTACACTCTTACAGAAGATTGAAAACTGAAAATGAAAAAGGGAAAGAAAGTAATTTTTTTGCATAAAACAATAATTTTCATATACTTAAAAAAGGTTAAAATAAAAAATATCACTATAAAAGAATAAAAAACTGGGATAATAGATTTCAACTAATTTAGTGATGCTTCAGATGTTAATAAATATTTCAGAAATAGAAAATTAATTCTTGTACTGAGTGAATTAAAAGTCATTCTGGTTTATTTTATTAATTGACTAAATTTATTTTCTTTTTTTGATTTGGATCACTTAGTTTGGAAGAAAACTAAAGTGTAACCAACAAACTTGCTAAGCAGAAGAAAAGCTGTCTATATTTCTGAGATGAAGTATTATAATTATTTACATTGTTCAGAGAAAAGCTTTTGATTTTAACAGTGACATATTGTGAATGCAATGTCCTGTTGGTATTATTCACAATTTGCATGACATTTGTGTGCAAAAACAAGTGACTTCATGTAAAGTTTCAGGATGATGACTCTGTTATTTCATGAAAGTTTTGAAGGAAAATTTTAATTTCAAATCTACACAAGAAGTTTTATCTGTTAATATCAGCATTTTTAATTTTTTATCAATCTTCCAAAAGAAAAAAAAATATGTGGTAATTATAATAATTTAGGAAATGATTATTTATATGTCATATAATTATATAAAGGGATTATATTTGGAAAATTCTTTTTGATTACAGCTCAAAAACAAAATGTCTAAAAGTAATTCAACATCTAACAAGAAATGAAATATTTCCATTAGTACAATAATGACCACTGCAAAGAGAAAAAACAGAAACAAATTTTATCACTCAAATAGGTTTGGAGCTTGACATTAACTGTGAAGGTAACATTGCACTCAATTAACAGGAAAAGAAACCAAAAATGAATTGCATAATATTTTTTTTTCTTTTTGGCATTTTCCTTTTCAGATGAAATTACAAAGATTATCATTTAGAGAATGGTAAAAATATTATATTATTGATTAAATGTATAATTAAAAAATAAAAACTTTAAAAATAAATGTCAAATGTAGTTGAATTTATGGATATGGTTATGTTTTAATGAGAACACATTTTATGAAAATAATAAAAGATACCAATTTCATAATTATTTAAATATTTGTGAGATACTAATGTTTGCATGATGTAGTTTTAAAAAATGTTCTTGTTAAAGATAGCTTTTGACCACATCACATTGAAACACCAGTTCCTGTATGATCACCGAAGTTAAGCAACATTTGGTCAGTACCTAGATAGGTGACTGTTTGGAAATTCCAGGTGCTGTAAGTTGGATGTACGGGTGGTGTAATGGATAATAGCTTGGAATTATTAATCAAAGAGCTGATTTTCAATTTCAAATGAGTTTGTTATATTCAGTTACATGCATATATCCTTGAGAAAGGTATAAATCCACCTCCTCTTCCTCCAAGATATGGGCTTAATTAGTAAGATTTGTATTACTAAACCATTATCATCTCAAAAAAAAAAAAATCTCATGCTCTAAAAATATTTTCTGGCTTTGAATAACCTGTAAAGAGTTGTTAAGTTGTATTGTTGTTTGTTATTTCTAGAGTAATTTAAATATATTTTTCTAATAAACCATTCTTTCTGAACATAGTAGCCATTCATCATGACCTAATAGGCAATATTTTTTATAACCGTGATATGGTAAAGACAAATAACTTTAGTGTATACAGCCAGTCATAAAATTGCACATGTGTATGATAATGAAGCATGATCATTGAAAAAGAGATATTCAAAACTAAATAGAGTAACAATAACCATCTTGTATAGGTGATAATATAATATGATAATATAATGAACATAAAAATGATTGATGTATTTGGTTCAAGTCAGATGCTCTTAGGAATATCATTTTCTGTCAAACTTGGTTTATTTCAAACAAACCCTAAATATTAGAGTAGCTTTCATAGCACACATTAACTAGTTGGTAACATTTATCATCATAAATAATTTTAATGTATATTTCTGTTTTCTGCGAGGTTTGCTTTTGTTTTTGTGCACTTTTGCAACATATGTTTTCCATTCAAGTGGTGCTTCATGGTAAATTTAGAAAGAGAAACTAATATTTTTTCATATACTTTATGTAGAGAGGATTGTCTAAGGTGCATGAGAAGAACCAAACTTGAGAAAACATTTTAGTATATAACATACATGACAGTTCCTATCAGTGTGTATTTATGCGTAACATCAAATACTTACAAATGAGGTTTTATATTTTACTTATTAACCCCATTTTTTCAAAAGAGTTTTTCTGTTTAAGATCTTGAAAGAATTAAAAATTGATCCATACTCAAGCAAAAAGAGTATTTAAGAGAAAACTTTATCAAATATATTTTTACTTTATTTCATTTGGAGAAAAGACTACTACTTCATTTTAACTATACAAAGTCTCAGGCAAAGACTAATTTATATTTTTATTACATCTGTTTTCTACTTACGCTTAAGTGATTTATTAATTGGAAAATAAGCCATTAAAGATTATTTCTGATGGTGAGAGAAATTTAAAATGATTTATTAATTGGAAAATTAAATGTTATTTATGAGGGTGGGAAAAATTTTAAGCGAAGCATTAAAGTTGCTAGTTTTATTCATAATTATTGTATGTGTAAAATCTCTGATAGTGGAACAATTTTTTCAGTCATGAAATATATAATATTTTAATAAAATAAACTTTAGTAGTAACAGTTAAATTAATCCTGATAAGTGCCTGCAGACATCATGCCATAGATGATTGCAACTGAATAAAGCAATTTGTAAATTTCCTTTTAGAATTCCATTTTTGATTTAGTGTCTTTATTAATGCAAATAATGTTCTTCCCTAATTAGATGAGATTCCTACATTTTTTTTTTTTCATCTTTTGAACTAAACACTGGGAATGGTAGCTTAATGAAATATGACTATCATTTTTTAGCAACTTAGTGAACTTAAATGAATTTCAATGTTAGACTAAAGAGTTTGCTAGTTCAACTACGCCATCACAGAAACTTTACAGAATTTGGAATTCTTTGCAGTACACTTCAGTAGACAAATGTTAATCAATTTCTATTTGTAAGGTGTCAGAATATAGATAAAAGTATAGTGTAACCTATGTGTATAATAGTTTAATACATACAAATGATTATCAATCCAAGGTTGTAAATCAATTTAAGTTACTGAAGTAATTCTAGATAAATCAAATAATGACATTAACAGATATAGTTAATTGAATGAGAATACTTCATAAGTATATTGAACACGAATTGAACAATAAATCTGGTTTATGCATGGTAGCCAACAGACATGATAGAAATATTTTCAAATTCAACAGCTCAATACACTTAATAACATTATATAAAATTAAATAGATCTTATACTGTATTGATACAATCAAACAAGACAAAAATTTTGATGATTTCCTCTTCAACTTAATTGCAATTAAGCTAAAAAAAAAATCATAAAATTCTTTGTAGAATCAAAAACAAAATGTTAATGACAATTGCAATACAGACTTTTTACAATTTCCATCAAGATCCAATATAATAATTGTAAATCATGTAAGTTTAGAATTTTTATTTGCAAATCTTTAATGCTAGAATTATAAACGTTTGTCATTTTTTAAACATTTCCATAAACTTACAAATAATCAATTTTTAAAAAAAGGAATATCTCAAATATTTAAAAAGTTTTTAGATTTCTTTTAAATCATTAAGAATCTTTGTTTTACTCTCATAATTAAAATTATATACTGTATCTCTTTATATCCTTCAGGATTATTTTTGGTATATTTCAGTTAAAACCTTTTTAACAACTTTAAATTTAATTTGGTAAACTTGTTTAGCAATTAAAACCAATTCCTTTAAAATTCTTAAACTTAGATCCAATAGAACATGTAAATGATCTGAAGAAGAATACAAGTCCATAAGCTCTTAATGGTTATCTTAAAATATAAAAACAATCAAATGATAATATTGATCAAACAGAAATTAATGAATTCTAAAAAAAAAACTGAGATTAATTAACATGAATGAAAAAGATGAATCATATTGACATATTAAAATGATTATAAACATCTATATGTCAATAATTACACAACAGTTTTTAATATTATAAATGTTATCATGAGAATGTTAACTACCATAAATTTGATCATTACAAGACACTGATTATTTTAAAAGTGATATTCTGTTTTTAACTCCCAAATGTACTCTCCCTGAAGGAACTTGTAAAAAAGAACCATTACAGATCTTGTTTCTAGGAAGGAGTCAACTTATTCATTTAATCAATCAACTAAACCTATAAGAATATAAGTAATGTGATTCATCTGCTTCTTTAACTAATCATAAGTGAGAAAGTCAATAAAAATACCAAACTATATTCATATCAGAAGAGCATGAGAAATTCTAATTATCTTTACATGAGTAAAGTATGAAAAATTATTAGTTTTTTGTTATAAATGGATTTATGGCCATGAGTTCAGCCAGTTGAAATCTTAGAATCGAATTTCTCCTCTATTTCTGAAACCAAATCAATAAATGCTAGATTGTAAGCAAGTGACTTAACTAAAACATTGCAAAGTTGGCTTAGCAGTCATAAAACTGATCCCAGAATAAGAGATTTTGTAAAGCTTTCAAATAGTTTTAGAAAAGCAATGACTCACTTGTATCTTTTGCAATAGGCATCATTAAGACTCTGCCATTGAACTTGTAAATGATCTGTTATGGTGACAATATTCTTGGCATCATCTTCATGACTCCGCTGGATAGTACCTTCTTTTAAAGCCAATACTTCATTAACAGACTGCTCCACACTGTCCAGTGATTCCTTGACACACTATAAAATAAATAAAATAAAGGCAATATAAGTAAATGATCTATTTATCGAAAAAAAGGTGGGTACATATCAAAGAATTATTTTATTTCAAACAGTCTCAATGAAGATGGATACAAAAAAAGAAACTCTCTCACATAAATAAGAACATTTATAAATCAGTAACTAGAATTGAAAACCTGAGTGATAAAATATTTGTCAGTTATTAAGGATTATTTTCATCATTGTTTTTCTATTATACAAACCACAAAGATAACCTTTATAAGTCAAGTAATGCATTAGCTATTATTTGTGTAATACAGTGGATAGAGGGTTTCGCACACATTATATATCTGAATCTGAAATATTGTGTGCGTGTTTGTGTATGTATGTATATATATATATATATATATACACACACACACACACACACACACACACACACACACACACACACACACACAATTTCAGATTTTATTATACAAGTCAATAAAATTGGTATTAACTGACCAATGTTGGTAAAATGTTTTACATGATACTTATAATTATAGAAATAATATATTGTGAGAGGTTCAGTGTATAATATTGTTTTTTTTTAATTTGGTCGTATGAGATTTTATTATTGTTCATCATATTCTAAATAAATATATAAATGGTGTGATGGATAAATTGTCATATAAATTACACAAAAATGAAAATAACATTAACATCTCATAACAGATATATTTACTAAAATTACACAAAAATATCATGAAATACTAAAGAGTAAATTGATTCAATAAAATCACCATTGGCTTCAGCCATGGCCTCCAGATGACTTCAGAGTTTCCTGCAACTCTTTTGGATGGTCTCCTTGTTTAAGTTGGTGAAGGCTGCCATAATCATTGCCTTCAGCTTACAAAATCAAAAACAAACAATGCACATGTGTGAAATTAAAAATATAAAATGGAGACAATTTATCCATCGCACCCAGTATAATTAATAGAATAGTTATGATAGTTATATTTTAATTTCAGATATATAAAATTTGTCATGTGTTGCAATAAAGATATAACCTTAAAAGGAAAGCAAAATATACAGAAATGTTGAACAGAAAGCATGGAAAAATAAAAAATAAATTGCAAATATTAGTAAAATAAGAACAAAAAACTGGTTTTAAGAATGTCAAAGAAATTGATTTGAAAAACTCAAAAGAGCAAGAAAAGTGAATTGAACAGCAAGAAAATATTTGAAGTGACTGGTGTTGTGAATATAAATTGAGAGTAAAGATGCATAATATTAAGAACATTGGCTAATAAAAGCAACAAAAATATCTTTAAGTGAACATGACAAAAATGAACGCATAAGATGGTCAAAGAAGTCCATAAAAGATTATTTCTCAACAGCAATTTTCCATGATGAAGGTAGACCTACATGAGATGAACCTGATGTCAAGATGAAAGGAAATAGTCAACTAGCATCAGAGTGGGGAGATGGGGTAATGTTTGAGTTAGTAGTGTTGATAGTAAAATTATTGGTCCTTCGAAGTTGTTGTTGATATCAAGATAAATGCAGAGAATGTAATTCCTTGGACAAGACAATTTTGAGTGTTATAAGTCAAAGATTGAATCTTTAAGGTAAACAATATATTTGTACAAGTCAACGCTCTTTCATATTCAACAATGTTGACTGTTGCCCACCTTACCTAAAAAAAAAGGTTTCAAAGGCACCAAATTAATGAAATAGCTCCCAACTACTAGTAGTTGACTAATAACAATTTTACTTTGAAAACATTGGCTTGCATAATAAAACTTGACATAGTGAATGTATGTGAGTGTGTGTCCACAGCATTTTTTCATGCATGCACAAGTTTGTTGTGATAACATGAAAACAGGAACAAAATGACTAAATTATCAAAAACTTTGTGGTTTCTAATAAACTCTATTCATGTACACACACATACATGCATATATCATAACCACAATGGTTAATTTTAAAATAATTCTAACAGCACACACACACGTATGTTTACAAAAATCACCATCATAACTATTATAGTTACATTTAGTTTGTCTTTGCAATTCACCTCTAACGATGATCTTGGAGGAGATTGAAGGTACAAGGTACTTTGGTTTAACAAAAAATACAGCACCTTCCATTATGAATTTCAATTTATCTAGTATTAGATACCTAGAAAGGATTATTATAAAGATAAATAAACATAATATGTCTATATTATTTAATGAAACATGCTTGAATGAAGATATGTTATATATATATATATATATATATAGAGAGAGAGAGAGAGAGAGAGAGAGAGAGGGGGGAGTCTGCCAAAAAATGTATACACACTTCAGGAAAGGAAAAGCTTGTCTTTTGAAGTTTTTAGACTTCTACCTATAGGGGACCTTAAACGATCATGTGCCTCACAGAAAATTGACTACATTGGTGGCCCTTAGGCAAGAAATTGAAATTGTGCAGCAATTCCAGTGGGTACTTAGGCCAACATTTGGCCTTATCAGTAGTTCACCATACTAATAAATATCTGGAAGCTAAAGGCCACCATTTTCAGCATCTCTTGTGATTGTAGAGTCCAAAGGTAACTTGTATTAATCGCATGATGTTGAATAAATATAGTATTACAATATCTAAGTTTTTCTTTTCCTGAATCTTTTGGCAGATCCACAAGATGGACTATATGCACACACACACACACACACAGACACACACACAATGCACAAAAATGAACATAAAAAGATAAATACAAAGACCTCCTTTCTTACCCCTTTCTTTGACCAATCCTAATTGTTTTATTACCCCTTAAACAGAAGAAGATTTTCTCCACAAGTCCAAGAAAATTTGGATTACTATTACACACAAGACAATGGTTAAACATGGGAAAACATAAGGCAAAAATTAATTCCTTTAAATAATATGTGGAAATAACCACTCTTCGTCTGATGAAGTCACAGACCTGAAACACATTTAGCAAAAATATGGAAAATAAGGTATAATATATATTTAAAAAAATTCACATTATAACCAAAAACTTTACGGCTTCTTTCTTCTCTTTAAAATATACACTTTTCTCTTGTTGGAACAACTATAACCTCTCCCTTATATATATATATATATATATATATATATATATATATATATATATTCAGACACACATATGCATGCATGCACAAAGAATGTTGTCAATATAGAGATATAGAATAAAGGGTAACAATTTGGCATGGATAAATTATTTTTTACAAATATTACATCAGCAAAGTGACTAGTCACAATTCAAGTTTGTGGAGGAAAAATAGATACAAAAAGAGAGATGATTACTATTACAAAGTATTAAGCATAAGTGGACCCCACAAAAATAAGGATACCTGAAAAAATTATTGAAATAGCTTCCATTAATCTTTTACAATGAAACTATTGCAAATACCAGCATCAACCCTAACCAGATAATGTTTACTTCTTTAGTTACTTAAATAAGCAATGCAGTAAACTGTATTGTCTGTTGTGAATATGGATTATCTCCTCTGTATACTTCCGCTGTCAAGTCAGATGAGTAGTAGTATTCTTAATTGAATAAACGATTACTAGACAGAATCTCTTGTCCTGTTTTCATTACATTTTATTCAATTAAGAATGGAACAATTTATGCGACCTGAGCGACTTACCACAGATCCAGAAAGCGATTCAGCCGACAAGTGCTGGAAACATTGGCGGGAGACATTTACAAATTTCATCGAGGTTCTACATTCAGAAAGACCGGGACGTCCCATCAATAAGCGTGCGCTCCTAACCAACTACCTGTCTCACACAGTCAATGAAATTATCTCGGATTGCGTTACCTACGAAGAAGCAATCGATGTACTGAATGCTACATACGTAAAGCCCCAAAATGAGATATTTTCTAGACACCTACTTGCGACTCGCCAACAAGAATCAGGCGAGACATTGGACCATTTCCTTAAGAGCCTTCGGACACTGAGCAAAGATTGCAACTTCTGCCCAATGACGGCATTAGAGGCCCAAGAGCTACACATTTTGGACGCCTTACGCAATACTCAGGTAAGACAACGTCTTCTTGAGAATAAGACCCTTACACTTAGAACAGCTTACGAGCAAGCCTATATCTTCGAAAGTGCTATACAGCAGTCTAGTTCTTATTTACAGCCAGACACCGTGGGCGCCACGTTAAACCCACCTGTTCTTACTGTCCCCACTCATGATGATAGTCCGGACGAAGCTTCAAGAACAATCGGTCACTGCCGCTTTAAAAAGGACACTTGCTATTTTTTGCGGCTTATCTAAACACCTATGAGTCTCATGCCCTGCCAGAGATACTCGTTGTCATAAATGTGGAAAACTTGGTCATTTTTCAAAGGTATGCAAGTCTTCTAAAACTCTATACAAATCCACTCGTCAAAATACTTCTGCAACTTTAGCCGCCTCCCCGACTGCCTTTCAAAAACTATTGTAAAAGTGAAAATTAACGGGAGGTCTACAAATGCCCTGCTCGACACAGGGAGCTCAGGAAATTTTATCAAAGAAAGCTTGGTAAAAACCAACAAATTGTATTTTGTCCCCTCCCCAGCAGAGTAACAATGGCAAATGCGTCATTGTTCTGCGCAAGTAAGTGGTTATTGTTTGGTGGACTTACTATTTAATGACGTCTCCTATAAAACCACTAAATTATCCGTAATGAAAAACCTTTGTTGCGAAATAATACTGGGACACGATTTTTTGCAGCAACACTCACAGGTTGAAATTCCGTTTGGCGGTTCAATGCCCGCATTGAAAATTTGTGGATTGGCGACAGCAAAAATCCAGTACCGTCACTTTTCGAAAACCCTAACTGAAAACTGCAAACCCATAGCAGTGAGAAGCAGACGTTTTTCTTATAATAATAAAAAAATTCATTGACTCTGAGATAAAAGACTACTTGAGGAGGGTATAATTGAGCCTAGCAAATCACCCTGGAGGGCTCAGGTAGTTATAACCACTTCTAGCAACCATAAAAAGAGAATGGTTATAGATTACTCCCCAAACCATAAATAGATTTACTCTTTTGGATGCCTTCCACTACCCAGGATAGATGAAATGATAGCTTAAATAGCCAAATATCGTATGTTTAGCACTCTGGACTTGAAAAGCGATACCATCAGATCGCCATTAGACCTAGAGACAAGCCATACACTGCTTTCGAGGCTAACGGTCGACTATATCAATTCAAGAGGATTCCTTTTGGCGTTCTTAATGGGGTAGCCAGCTTCCAAAGGATAGTCAACCAAATCATAACGGATGAGAAACTGGAAGACACATTTGCGTACATCAACAACGTCACAGTATGTGGCCATAATAGAAAGGAACACGACGAAAATCTCAGACGGTTCATGTCCGCCATTCGATAAATACAACCTTACCCTAAACGACGACAAATGCTCGTTTGGACTGGACAAAATAAACCTACTGGGGTATACCATAAGCAAAGGTTTTATGGCACCGGACGAGATCAATTGAAACCTTTACTCCAGATGCCTGTCCCTCACAACCAGCCTTCCCTTCGACGTGCTATGGGCATGTTTGCTCATTACTCTCAATGGATTGCTTCGTTCTCAGAAAAGATACATCCATTGACACAAGTAGAGACGTTTCCTCTGTCCCATCAAGCTGTTGAGGCATTCGAGGGACTGAAAAAGGATATTGCGAAATCTGCAATTACAAACAATAGACCAAAATATTCCTCTGGTTGTTGAAACGGATGCGTCAGACTGTGCTATTGCTGCTTCTTTGAAACAAGCTGATCGTCCTGTAGCCTTCTTTTCAAGGACCCTCTCACAGGCTGAACGACGACACCCCACAATTGAAAAGGAAGCCTACGCCATAGTCGAGGCATTAAGAAAATGGCGACACTACCTGATCGGACGCCACTTTAAACTTATTACTGACCAGAAATCAGTTGCTTTATGTTCAACTCTAAAACTACGAGTAAAATAAAGAATGAGAAAATAACGAGGTGGAGAATTGAGCTATCTTGTTTCTCCTTTGACGTCAGCTACCGACCTGGCAAGGAGAACTTAACAGCTGATACACTGTCAAGAGCATGCTGTACGGCATCAAGCGGGGATGAACTCCGAACGCTACATAACAATCTCTGTCACCCGGCATTACTCGAATGGTTCATGCTGTGAGGTGTAGAAACATGCCTTTCTCAGTGGAGGAGGTAAAAAGAATTACAAATTCTTGTTTAACGTGTGCTGAAATAAAGCCTCGGTTTTATAAACCCCAAACTGGTGTTTTAATAAAAAAGCTACACAACCGTTTGAAAGACTCAATCTTGATTTTAAAGGACCGCTACCAAGTAAAAACAAGGAACAGATATATATTAACGGTTATCGATTTAATATTCACGGTTTCCTTTTGCCTTCCCTTGTTCAGACATATCGGCTGCTGCAATTATACAATGCCTCTGCTCACTGTTCGCCATCTTTGGAGCCCCTGCCTATATACATTCGGACCGAGGGGCTTCCTTCATGTCAGAGCAGCTTCGCAATTTCTACAGGAACGAGGGAGTAGCTATAAGTCGGACAACTCCCTACAACCCTAAGGGTAACGGCCAATGTGAAAGATATAATGGCATTATTTGGAAGACCGTTCATTTGGCTGCCTCAAATAACGGATGTTCAATTGATAATTGGGAAAATCTCCTTCCTGTCGCATTATACGCCATTCGTTCCCTATTGTGTACCGCCACGAATGCCACCCCACACGAAAGGTTTCTACCTTTTCAGCGACGGAGTTTGGCGGGAGCGTCGCTTCCATCTTGGCTCTCTCGACCCATGTACTGTGTTTCTGAGACGACATGCACGTTACACCAAGAACAATCCCTTGGTGGACGATGTAGAGCTTATAGAGGCGAACCCTCAGTACGCGCTAGTACGACATGCAGATGGTAGAGAGTCTAATGTGTCTCTCAGGGACCTAGCACCGGCCGGAGACGCGTCCGGACCGTGGATAGCCCCTGAGGACAGACCAACTACCCCTGACACTGAAGCCCCTCCGGAAGATCATGGCACTGAAATTGTTCCTGACCGCCGTCTGGCGACACTGTCTCCGTTGAGGCCCGTCAGACACTTCGGATGGGCCAACACCTGAAACCCTGACAGATGAAGGGCTAGCACCGAATAAACGTGTTCATCCAGAGACTGATTCTGACGCTGGAATGGCCTGCTCCTCTGAGAAGGAAACATTTGAGCAAGGTATTTTAGAGCCCACAGACAGGCTCACACTGAAGAGCCTCCTGTTCGAGTACTCCGACCACTTAATCATGGACTGCCGAGGCTGCCACTGTGAACTCGTGGGGAGCCTGGACATTTAAGGGACTTTCTTCCCTATCAGTGAGAAATTTGGTGGGGAGAATGTTATTGAATATGGATTATCTCCTCTTAGATAATCCAAGCTATAAAAGCTGTATACTTCCGCTGTCAAGTCAGATGAGTAGTAGTATTCTTAATTGAATAAACGATTACTAGACAGAATCTCTTGTCCTGTTTTCATTACATTGTCCATCCTATGGTAATTCTGATGATTTATCATTTTTATAGCAGTTTTTGCCTTTAAAAATATAGATCATTTTATTGTTAATTTTCAACCCAAGTATTTTTCCTATTCTATATGTAAACCTGAATATGCTAAAAAATAAAATATAAATGGAACAACAATGTAAATTTATCAAACATCAAGTTAATAATTTTTCTTAATTTTTTTCCAAGTTATAAAAGTTTTTCAAAAAGTGGGATTGCTTTAAAAATTAAATATTTTTTAAACAAGAAAATATAAACTGTAAAAATAAAACTAAAGGAAAGTAATATGAAAATATAAAATGAAAAAGATAAAAAATAAACAAATTGAGTGGATATTTATTTTGAAATGCAGCATAAAAAGCAAAATCATATCCCAATGAAGTTCAATATTTTGCATTTTATTTTTAAATTAACATAATTTCCTGTTGTCATCAAGAGACAATAATAAAGTAAAGCAATTTTTTGTGCCAGTTTTTGATGTTTTTTCTCTACAATTGTCTCCATTTTCCAACCTGAAAATTGCAGAAAAATATGCCTTAAAAAACTAAATAAATTAAATGAAAATGATACTTTAACATTTTCACATTTTTTTAAAATCTATACAAGGAGAAAATTTTATAAACTGCTTGAAAAGCTTCACCACACACATATGCAAACACACACACTCACATGTATTTTTAAAATTCATAGTGAAAATATTAAAATTTAATGTATTTTTCTTTCTCACCCACTAAATCATGCCAGTTTTTTTTACTACAAATACAAGTAATCAAATTTAAAGATACAGTTATATAATTGCAAGATGAATCAAACTTTCTTTATTGTCTATATTTTGACAATTCAACTGAAAAACAAATTAAAAAAATTGTGGTCAATATTATTTTGGAAATTTATTTGGATCCTTTCCATAAGTTGAAAAATATACTTATTACATTGGACCTGTCCAATACAATGCTCTTAAAGATTACTACTCTTGACCAAAACGAATGTTGTAAAGGGAAGTAACTTTAATCGGTTTTGAAAATGGATTATGCCCCTGAAAAAATAAGACTTTTTCTCAGAATCAGGGAACTAGTATTTGAAACAATATAAGAAAATTAATCTAAAGTAATTGCTTTTTATTTTTAAGATCCGAAAAAGTACATACCATGAATAAAAAATTTTTTTGATGATAACCGAATGTTTTATTATTTAAAATCATTTACCAATTTTCAAGAGTTTTACTTTGTGTGTTAGGGATATAATGTAGCATGCTCAGTTTTTGAGGTATTTTAGATGAATTATCAAATGTTTTACAAGATTTTCAGATTAAAATAATTCTAAATATCTCAGAATGTAAAATAACAAAGAAATGTTTCATCTCCAAGAAGATATTATCCAAAAATATTCATAAACAGTTTGACTACAGGAATTTACAAGGTATCACTTTTAATCTTCTTTTATAGATAAATGAATGCCCAAATGTCTTCTGCTTTGTAAATACCAATGTGTTTATATGAGAAAGTGATTAAATTTAATTTATTATTGTCAAGGTAATTTAATTCATTGAGAGAAAAAAAACTAGGATATTTGAGTAGATAAAGATATTTCTTAAGTAGTCACAGTTATAAAAAAAAATAAACTTAAAAAATAAAACAATTCAAGTTAAATATCTTTATTCAACCATGTTACAATCACTCAATGTTTCTTTTTTGTGTTTAGTTTACTTCTGCTAGCTTGCAAGGAGGATATAATGCAAAAAAATATATATGCAAAAAAAACAAAGGTTAATAAAAATGCTGAAAGCTAATTTTGAGTTTAACAATTTCTCATATGAGTGAATATTAATTTAAGGTAGGTCAAAGATTTGCTAAAAAAAGGAGTATACATGAGGAAAAAATACCCAAAACCTAATAAAGTTTCATTGTCAAAAACTTTGTTATCATTAAGAGAAAAGACCAAAGGATTTTTGATTATTAAATTATATTTATTAATCCTTTTTAGAACCTTCAAAATTTTGGTTAAAAACTGTTTTTCTTGCATCAAAAGATCATAATTGTATCAGAAATTTGAGCATTGTTTTGCAGTGAAAAACACATTGATTTGGGAATTTTTGCTAAAATCAGTCATATTTACAAATCTGTCAATACAACATAATTCTCTTTATTAAAACATCTTTCAAAAATAAAATATACTTTTCTGAAATTGTAAAAATTTAAAAAAAAAAAATCATTCCTTCCATTCAAATATGATCTCAAATACAGCAAATATTTTTCTTATTGGAAATATTAAATTTAATCAATTATCTTGGAATTAAAACTAAAATAAAAGTATCAAGAAAAATTTTTCACTTTTAAAATACATTTTAAACCTTAAGTATAGTTTAAGGTGATTTTGAAAAGAATTATGTGTTTAAAAACACATGGCAACTGATGTCTGATTTGAAGTGTGAAACTGAAAATAAACTTTGAATATAGGTTCCTTCAAAAATAGTAACAAGAAACAAGTAAATAATGTAAGAACAGAATTGAACAAAAATATGTTTCAGCTTGAAGCAAAAGAGAAAAGATTAAGGAAATTATCAATAAGATTGACTTTGATGGATTCTCTAAAAATAATTTTTTAAAATTTAACAAACATGAACTTTTCAAAAGACTGTAAGTTATCAGTTAATAAAACAGAACAAAATGCATTTTATAATGATAAAAAAAAAATACTTCATTTTCAAAACTGTTAATGTGACTGTGTTAGACATTATATCATTAAATTATCTTTAAATGTATTCTGTACACAAGAAAAAACTGAACTGAAAAGATACAAGTAGTAAAACCATTGAATCAAAAAATGAAAATAAAACAGAAACACAATAGATTTTTCTGCAAGGTGTGAATGCCATGTTCAATCTGCTCATTATGTAGAATAACAAATTACACTCCTTGTCTAATTCTAAACTCATGGATTCTTCAGCAGATGCCAATTCTTTATCTTGAATTGTTTCTCATTTGAATGAAGTTTTAAACAAAACAATGGCATTAAAAAACAAAACAACAAAAAAACGCTTGTAAATTTCTGTAATTTACAAAATGTAACATCTTAACTAATTAATGAAGGAATTCATATAACATGTTTTAATGTAATATGAGATAACAATATAACATGAATGAAATAATGTTCAAGTGACATACTCAATGCAAAACTGAATGTATTGCTATTTCTATGTATCTATCACAGCATTGCATAGTACTAAATCTTATGTCCTTTTTGATTTCTGAGACAGGTTTGGAAGATAATCTTATTCTGTCACATTAATCGTAAATAGAAATTAACTTTAAAAAGTTGGGAAAAAATGAAGAGAAGAAAAAAAAATCCATTTCTTGTTTAATGAAAAATGAACAAGGTAACAATGAGTAGCAATTTGGTTTCATTGAAAAGAAGGAATTAACTAATTTTTAATGAGATGTCACAATAAGTAGCTATTAAATATAAAAATGGATTATGTAATTATTTTTTCAATTTTATAACTTAATTAAATGTTATGAAATTTTGTCTGTATATAATGTCTATGACTTGTGACTTGTTAAAATGTTTTAAAAAGAAATACAAAATGTTTGAATTGTATCAAAAAAGAAACTTTTTGAACAGGAGTAGAGGTTTATTCCTTGTTGATTTTCTAGTTCTTTCTAAAGTTACTTCAACTTTATACTTCTAATGTTTCCACCTAAAACTCTGAACTTTTATTTACTATTAATCTACTTTTTTCATTAACAGGAGTAGATAGGTTCACCTATTTTCTGGTTCACATTCCTCCCTGGTCTTCTGAATAAAAGTAGTGGTTTATTCCATGTTGTCTGTTTAGGATTTGGTTTCTGGTTCCTTCTAAAGTTTTTTCCTTTTCTTTCACTTCTGGTGGCCCCTTGCAACTTGGTGGCATTATCACCTTGCTTGGAATGCTACCTCTTACTCTGTAACCCTCTACCTCGAGTTATTCTTGGGCCTTGTACAGAATGAAGATTATTGTAATAAAAAAAATATAAAAAAAAATAACAAGAGATCAGAAGTATTTACAATTCCATCCAATGTGTGAATGAAAAATCTGTTGGAGATTATAATGAATATATTGCCTATTTTAACAAGTTAAACTGATTTTTTTTTTCTGGTGGTGTTCTTTTTCACTTCTTTCCCTCTAATGCTTTTGTTGTTGCTTTTCATCTATGGCTCACTCTAGCAGATTCATGCAAAGATAGATCAAAATACATTTAGATGACATCATTTTTCTACAAAACAAAAACATTATAAAAAGAAAATAGTAATGTTTCCCAAATCTTCCTTATACAAAAGATTACATGCATAAGATCATTTTCTGATTCACATGAGACCCTTTGATAAGAGAATTATAATGATAAGTTTTTCTCTACCACATAACTGGTCCCTCCCTCAATAAATTAATTCCTTGAAAATTGGGAATAAATGTTTATCATCAACAGATAATTCTTTGCCAGGCAAAAGAGACATATATCCAAAAAATATCTTAAACTTGAATTTGTTCAGCTATCAATAATTCCTATAGAAAGAATGGTAACAAATCATTTTTAGACTGTTAAACATATCACTACAGAATAGATACTTCGAGCACCTTTTTTTCTTATTAGAAGCAATATTTAAAGAAATAATGTTGCTTTAATATTTAAAAAAAAATACTAACATTAATGTTCTGGGGATGAAATAAAACATCCACATATTACATACATACATACATACATACCTTTCAGAGTTATATTCACCTTTTATATTTTAAACATGCATGGTTTCCATTATGTCTTTATGAAAAAGACACTGTCTTGGAAATACTCATCATTTAAGAGAATTTCACTCAATAAAGTTTACATGATACTTACAAAGTGAAGATAAAAATAACTAAAAGCAATTATTTCAATGTTTTTTAACATCTTTATTTTCTTCATTCATGGTTATTATAGGTTTTATGTCTGATAGATAAAATGAATGTTTTGACATCTTTGTAATTTATTTAAATTTCTTTTAGATATTGTTTTTTTACTATACTCTTAACTTGCTAATCTCTTCAAGTTGTTTAATCCCAAATTCTAGAATAATAATTAGTTAATAATCAAATATTATCTTTATTGTCTTGAACCATTCTTAAATAAATATTTACTACATGAAATATCAATTCATTTTTCCTCTGAAATGTTGAAAGTTAAAATTTTCTTTTATCTTTATCTCTGCAAAGTTAAGAGTAAAATGCATGTTCTTTTCCAGCTAAAAGAAATAGTTTTATTTGCTCCTTATGAATATATCTACAAGAATTTAAATCTTGCCAAGGTCAAAGTTGATCCCTTTTATTGACAAAATCCAATTTTAAGTTTGATGTAAAGAACTGGAAAAATATCAAATACAAAAAAAAAATCCAAATGCATATTGCCAGGATTTTATTGAATAATTTTAAAAACTGAGTATATATTTATTCTATAATTAAAAAAACAAACATGAATGTCAAAATTGATTATTAAATTTCTTTAGTTTTCTTTACATTTTATTTATCTCTGACCTGTTGCTGATCTATGCTGATATTAGTCAGTAAGGAAAGGAAGGAGCATATACTGCAAACTTATTGTGCTTTCAAATAATTGTTTCTTATATTTGCTATCAATAAAATATCTTTGCAATATAAGTGATAGTAAAACATTATTTCTAAAGCCAGTTATTTTTTTAATATAATTGTTTTATACTTTTTGGAGGAAGTATGTATGCTCAAATTTTATTGAATACATAAAAAATAAATAAGCAAATGAAAGAAGGAAAGTCAACCACTCTTATCTAATTATTGGCAAGAGTATTTTTACTATTTTTTCTTTCAATGAACTAATCAAAATGAATATACTTTACACCCGAGAGAGAGAAAAGAAAACAGAACTGCATTCTCTTGAATAAGTGAAAATCTTCAGGCTTTAGATTAACTTCAAGCACATTTTGAAAGTACACAGGAAGAAGATGCTGCTGTTTGTGATTTCCTCTTTGCTGAGCAGCCACACATTACCAGGTTGAATGAAATCAATGCAAAACATTCAGATACATTGTTCCTAAGCAAGAGAAGCCAATGAACCTTCAAAAGATAGCTTCAGGGCATTGGACAATTGATCCATTACACAAAACCCAAAGAATAATTATACTGATTGATCTAATTAGTTGCTTTACTTTGCTTGATAGCTAGCTTTACTTTGGTATTTTTTCCAAAGTTTTTTCAGTTTTCAATGTAACACTTAACAATGGTCTCTTGTCTTCCCAGCAAATACATGTTACTTTCCCATTCAAATTTAATGTTTCTATGATGAGTTATCATTAAAATTTCAATTGTAATATCATTTTTTGTGATTGAGTGCATAAACTAGAAGTTTAGGTATTGTTCGTATCATAAAGTGCCTTATGTCTAATTCAATTTATCAAGTCATCCCATAAGTAATTTAAAAAAGTATCAAAGATTCAGATTAAAATCTAGTAGCACAGATTCCATTATTATCAATGCTGTCCAAGTCCCATAATATTTGTGACTGATCAAATTGTGCTTCTTTTTCTTCAAAGCAGTGTTTAAATGCTGTAACCACATCTATTAGCAATCATAACATTGACTGATAGTAACTCAAAGCAAACTACGTTGACACAATTTCACTAAACACTTACTAAAACATTCCTTGGATGAAAGTCTATGTTGTGCATTAGCTGTTTGTATCTAATACACTGTTGCTTGCATCACTTCCTAGTCTTGTAAAATATTCATTTTTCATCACTAATTTGTCAAAAATCCCAAGATGTATTAACAAGAATGCAGAGAAGTGCAGATGTTCATTCTTGCTTTATAGTTGGCTTCTGGAGAACCCATTTTCATTGTTTAGGCACCTTTCCAGGTTGTTACTAATGACAGTAAACAATTAAATGGCTTGAATTTGGTTTTTGGGTTAATTCTTCAACCATAACAGCATTATTTCTATTGAATTCGGACAACAGCAAGTTACTCTTAAGCTCAACATGATGACCTGTTTGTAATGCATCATTTAAGATAAAGTCATAAATCTATCCTATAAAATTTCAGGTTGCTTCTATTTGCATTATTCCTTTTCTAAACTAATAGAGCATTTTATGTCTTATGTGCTCTGTAGTTATGTACTTTTAAAAAGTCAAGTTAATAAGCAATTTGAAGCAAATTGTTAAACTGTAAGAAGTTTAAAACTGTATGAATATGTATAGTTATCATTTAGACATTTTGGAGCATTATCATTTAGTCTATAGCTATTAACTTATGACATTTATGTATTTCATTGACTATGAAATGTTTTAAAAAAAAATGCAATCTTTTCAGGCAGTAGATTTCAATAA
Source organism: Acanthosepion pharaonis (assembly GCA_903632075.3). NCBI lineage: Eukaryota > Metazoa > Mollusca > Cephalopoda > Sepiida > Sepiidae > Acanthosepion > Acanthosepion pharaonis. The sequence continues at coordinate 494,205 of CAHIKZ030005587.1, forward strand.
ACAAACTCAAATGATAACTTTAACAATTTTGTATTTTTTGTAGGCTAAAGAGTTTGAACAAAAACTCCCATATTTTTACCATCAAATTTTCTGATGTGCAAGTGCAAAATAATGCTGACTAGAATATATAATGTTGATTGATTTGTTTTTATGGCTTATCAACTCTTTGTGGGTTATTTAAAGCCAGAACATATTTTAGATTGTAGAAGGTTGCTTACAGGACCCAGTGTTCCCAAGCAGTCCCCCATCAAAATACTGACTGGGCTTGACACTGCTCAAGTAACCAAATGGGAACTTGTTTCTTTTTCTCCATGATTTGACTGTAAACAGAATATATAACAAACAAAAAAGGTAAAAAGAAAATTGTTAAATATAACATGTGCAATTTAGTGTTGTCATAAATTTATTTATTTTTTTGTTAAAAATAGTCACAAATTTTATTTCATACACAACTAAAAGTAAAATGATCCATTCATTTTATAAGCAGGCTTTTTTATGATAAACTATTTATTTATTATATGTTTTATATTATGAGAACAAAAAACAAATATATTCCATATAGTAAATTCTGACAGAGAGGTTCAAAAGTCTCTATACAAAGACAAAATGAAGACTTTTCTAACAAACTGTAATGTTATTCACAAAATATATTCCAATTTTTGGCCATGTGAAAACCTATTCAGATATACTCTTGCAGTTATGGTGAAATTGTGTCAACACATTGTTGGATGTGGTTTATCATCTTACCCAGGACGCGGAAAATTTATGAATGACTTAAAGGATTCACATAATTCTAACATTTTGCACAAAGTAATCGACTCAGAAGTGAAACTATTATATACCAAATTTATAAGCCACCAAGTTATTTTGTACATCTATTTATTTTCTTAGTTTACAGCAAAAGTTAGTAAATTTACCTGGCAACAGATTCCATGGCAACTGATGATGACTGATCAAAATATTAAAAGAAAACAAGATGTTAACTTGAACAATTCTCTGATTTCTGCTATTTGTTTTGTGAGGCTGTTGACACTTAAAAACTATATGAAGCTCCACATGTGCTGAAACAATCTGCTAAATGAGGCAAATCATTGAAAGCACAGAGCAGCAGAAACAGACAAAACAAAGCAGTAGGATATAAAGAGGCCAGGACATATAGAGATAAATGGCTGTCAAAAGAAGGAAATAGAAGAATAGGTTATACAAAAAAAAAATGCAGGGGGGGGCAAGATGGATATATATATATATATATATATATATATATATATATATATATATATATCCTGTGGCTTGATCGGTTAAGGCACGTCAGGCTATATGACAGTTTCATATAGAATACAGGTTCGACTCTTGTCAGAGGACGAATATTCTCTATGAAAATTTCTTGGACATTCAGGCTGGTAAATGTTATTAATACTGTTAATAGAGCATTTACTTAAATATTTGTATCTATAAAAAGAATGTATAAACATAAAAATGTCTTAATATATATATATTATATATATATATATATGTATATGTATATATGTATGAACAAATGAATTATATAGATTGTAAATAGATAAAATAGACAGAATATTACAGAAGCAAGTAGATATCAAAATTATATGATAGATAAAGACCAACAAAGTAGATATATAGGTGAACATAAATAGACTAGAAGTAGAGCCCGGCGTTGCCCGGAGATGTAACAGTAAGAGATAGATCAAGTATCAACCATCATAAAGACTGAAAAATAAAATTGACAAAGATTATTGTTTAAGGTTGACGGACACGCATGTCTTAATTAGCTTTTTTTTTGTTTTTTTTCATGAATTGGTCAAACCCAAACTCAAACAAAAACATTGTTTTCAATCGTTATGAGTCTCTACCGATTGAATAGAATTTTATTATAAACAATTGTATTGTAAATGGAATTTTTAAAGCATTCTGAATGTAAAAATAAAGAAAACGTGTGCAAGACAATAAGAAACACTACCTGCCAAAAAAAAAAAAAAAGTGAAGTTTTGTTGAAATCGGTTGAAAAATGTAGGAAATCCGATCCCATATATAAGCGAACACACACACAAACAAACAACCTGGGTTTTATAATAAGTATAACTCGATATGAGTTGTCCCCTTTTCATTCTCATGATGCCTCTTAATTGTGTTTTCAAATTGATTTCATGCAAAAACAATTGTATTTTTCCAATTTTTAGCGCTGTCAGAACCACTGCAAGGTAATTTTACATAGTCCTGTGAAGTTTTGTTGGAATCGGTTGAAAAATGTAGGAAATCCGATCCAATATATAAACGTACAGACACATACACACACACAACCTGGGTTTTATAATAAGTATGATTACAATCAGTATAGTCAAAAATAGACAGAAATAAGAATTTTCTGCTATGATATGACAGAACCATTCTAGTGTGACATTTTTCAATCAACATGAATATTCTTCCATTCAACATTGCAAATGCTGGAGTTAAAATTTTATAATAGTACATATATTTTGTGTGTGTGTGTTTTTTATAGAACGCACTATGATGTTGAAAATGAATTTGTAGTGAGAAAATATAAAAATATATAAATAAGAAAAATTATCAGCAGATATTGAAGAAAAAAGATGATTAAATGCATGTAAAAGAGAAACATAGATATTAATATATATATATGTGTGTGTGTGTGTTTGTATATATATATATATATATATATATATATACATATACACACACACATCTGTTGCTAATATCCCATGAGTAAATGGAGTAATTGCTAGAGGGTCTGTCTATGAAACTCTGGAGTCATGGTGCTAAAGGCAACATCAATCATCAATCAGCTAAATGACAAATTTTATATATATATATATATATATATATATATATATAGTTGCATAATACATTTTAAATACATCAAGGGTGGTCTTCAATGATACACTGTCCTTATAGCCAATTTCAGGTTTTGCATTATATCAGCTCAAACAGAAACCCCGACCTGACTCCAGATGAGTCAGGCTGCCTCCTTGAAAAGGTTGTGCTATGCATCTCAAAAAAAAAAGTTACAACATGGCTAGGAGTCCAACCATTCTTATTGGCACATGTCAGTGAATGAAATAAAGATTTTCATGCTACCCTCCTTTATACTGTTGACTTTTTACTTCTCCAGTTTTGATTCAATCTACTTCTCCCAGATTCCTAACTCAGTAAGCTGGTCTCTTTCTTGCATAGTTTAATCCAATGTTTTAGAAGTTTTAAATACTAATCCCATAACAATACTAACTCTTTAACTAAACCTGCATGCATACTCAACCCAAATCTATCTAGCACTTATGCTTCCCCCAAAATGAGTCTAACTTACCATGTATAGTAGTGTTTCTAAAAATATATATATATATATTATTTGCTATTCTTACTATCAGATAAATCTTTAAGTCTATAATTACCTTATACTCTTAATCAAACGAAATCCCACAAAAATTCCTATACATGTATGTATGCTTACGCATCTACATATAAGTGTTGAAAAAAAAAAATTATTAAATAAAAAAATAAGCTAACTACTTAATTAAGTAACCTATACACATATTTATTATCTGTTAAATATTACTCTAAATAAATCTAGCCAATTAATACTAGTATCAACACTCAAAATTTTTCAAAACTATGATTACTACTTTACATCTCTGCCCTCTGAAATTACATTCATAAGAATTAGGCAATTAGGCATTGATATGGAAATAAAAACTGTAATAAGCAGAAACAAATGGCAATCAGTAACAGAAAAACAAAAAAAATTCCCATCCATGCCCTCCCTCCACATATGTCAACACTTCTCAATCACTATCCATAATAGTTCAACAGCCTTAATATTCCCTTATACCTTGTAACCCTTCCCCACTATTTCCATAAGTACATTTGTGAGGGTGTTTTTTTTTCTTCCCTGATCATCCTCACTAGTTCTTCCATGGTTCCAATTTCTTAAGCCAAATCCACTTGGAAGCAGTTAAAACTGCATTGGTAATGTCCTTCAGCACTCTAGATCTCACTGTCCCCACAATGCCTATTTTTGCTAGAGCTCTTCACAACAACTGTCCTACAAAGTCCCTGTAACCAACTTCTACTAGGTCATAATATATTTTCCATGACTTCCGCCGACATTATTTGACCAGTTCTTCATATTTGGAGCTCTTTCTCTCATTTTACAGTATAACAGTTCCTAAATAATGATAGTTCCTAAATAATGCACTGTTTCATGTTGGTCTGAGTGATGTTACGGCGACGTGTCTGGGGAACTTCAGCTGGGTCCACTATCAACTGCCAATCATCTGTGGAAGTAACAGTCTTGTTCTCTCTTTCTTCTGTTTCTGTATCTTTACATTAACTTTGAGGAAGTTAATCTGATTTAACTTCTTTTCTGATTGATGCTTACTCACCTGTATAGCTTTAGTCACTTTGTTTACAATTGCTTTAAGGGCTTGGTCATGGCACCAACTGTACCAATCATCACCCAAAGCTTTTGGGCAACTACTAAGAATGTGTTGTAAAGAGCCTTTCCTTGCATATAGTTGGTAATTGGGGGTCTTGCTCTTCCCCCATATATGCAGGTCAGCTGGGCTTTGTAGGACATCATATACTGACTTGATAAGAAATTGAACCAGCACTCTGATGAGGCAATTTTTTTCTGTTCAATGTTCTCTCAATTTGTCCAGGCTCCCTACTGAAATAGACTGACCATTTTACAGTATTGAGCTTCTTCTATGCCCACACAGACTTCATCTTGGATGAGTTGACGTCTTTCTTTGCCCTTGGCAATGTTGGTTTGTAGACTGGGAAAATACCCCAGCTCCGCTTTGCCTTTAGCTATTGATCCCAGTGTAGCTTTATGCTTAAGTCTCTGTTCCACCACTTGCAACTCTCTTTCAGTGCTCCATTTCCTGCCAGATCTTTTTTGAATTCCAGCTGCTGCCACTTTTAGATCTTTGGATTCTGCATACAGCAGCCGTTCTCTCGTTCTCACAACTTTGAACTCTTCCACAAGGTTACTAAAGGGGAGGTGCAATGTGTTGCTGTTACCATAGAAGGCCACACCACTTAAGCATCTCAGCAAACCTAGCCACCTTCTCAACCAATTATTGCTCTCTCTATGGTAATGAAAGCATCATAGACAAGCAGTAGCCAAAATGTCCAGGGCAATACTGCATGCTGGAAAAGCCATGCCTTGAAACGTCCTGGTGATCCTAGTTTGTTGATCTTGGTCAGCCACTCCTCAACATCCTTTATAGTCTGCTGGATCGTGTCTGTGTCTTTCAGACTATTGCTGAAATTGCCCAAGCTTAATAGGCTTTTTTAACAGGGTAGGAATTGTTGCTCCTGTGACTGAAAACCAGACTTTCTCCATGACCTTGCCTTTTTTCAATACTAGGGACCTAGATTTTGCTGGCTTGAAATTCATTCTGTCATGTTTTCCTCAACACCCCTTTTAAAAGCCATCTGCCTCCTGTGACAGATGTTGTTATTACAGTTAAATTGGCCATGTAAGCCCTTACCGGTGCCTGGCAAACTCCTGACCTAGACATTGGCATTCCACTTTGGCTGCCTTTACCAGCATGTTTATGGTCAATGAAACTAGGACAGAAGACATTGTACAACCTGTGATGATACCCTTTTCCAGTGTCTGCCATTCAGATGCTGTTGTCCCTGAACCTACTCTCAGATGAAAATTATCATAGTAGTTTACTATGAGATCACATTTCCTACAGTAATTTATATACAGTCACTAGAAAAACAGTTTTTAACCAAAATTTTGAAGATTCTAAAAAGGATTAAAAGGTATAATTTAATAATCAAAAAAACCTTTATTCTTTCCTTTTAATAATGACATAAAAATTTTGGTGATAAAATTTTGTTTTTATTAAGTTTGGGGCATTTTTTCATCATGTATTTTCATTTTTTAGCTAATCTTTGTGTATATATATATATATATATATATATATATAGTTATTTTTAAAGAAAGTGGGATGGAATGTGGGTTACAAGTAAATAGGAAGTAGCTGTCAGTGGTGATAATATTTTGACAACATATGTCAACACAAAACTCAAGGCTGAATGAAACAGTAATGATGCATCTATAACTACAAATAGTGTTGTCTCATCAAAGAATGGTGTGAATCATAAGCAAAAGGTAGAAAAAAATAATAGTAAATACAGAATTTAAACAATTATTTGTACAATGTACTGTTTGCTACAAATTGTTGTGTATGATACACCTAATTTACATAAGCGGACTACCGACCATATAAATATGGGTTGGTACCGGAAGACGGAGAAGATAGTAGAGATTAAGAGATTGAATCGAGAGACTCTGCCCGACTGCGATTTAGTCAACCCATTATGCAGGAACAGTCTTCCCAAGAATATACCAAACTAACTGTAAATATTGTGTACCTATTCTTTGTTTCAATACATTTTGTTAACGTACATTTTGTGTTGTATTATTCCATGCTTATTTAAGCTTCAACACAAATACAAAGCATAAAATAGTTCCCAAATATAATATTCTATCTTTTGATATTTTTGTAAGCAAGGATTCTTTATCATGTCTATTATAGATTTGATCAAAGTATTAAAAGATGATCTCCTAAAGGAGCAAATTAAATCTATGAGATACCTATCAAAAACAAAAGGCTCACAGGAACTGTTTGTATTAAAAACCACAGAAATTTATAATTTTTATATTTTTAATTTCTTTTTTCTTTGTAAAAAGTATAGTAATGAAATTTAAACTGTTCATATGTTGGGTGATAAAAGAAGAAAAGATGCTGCATCAAAACCAAGAGAAAATTCTGGCACTGATGATAACAAATAAAAAAAAGCTATTTGGCAACCCACAAATATCTTTTTAACTTTTTTGTATTCCTCAGAGACAAGCTTTACTATTGGACAGAAAGGAAATCCAAGATGGCAATCTTGCTTGCATGTTGTAGCATAACAGATCACATACAAATGAAAGGAAGAAAGATACATGGTTTAAATAATAATCACTTATTATTATTATTGCTGTTAATACTATTCATTCATAATCTTTAAATCATTGTTACCTAACTGTGTACTACTACTAAGTTAAAACTTAACAGTCATAAATCAAATAAAACTTTTGCAATAAAACCATGACCAGAGCTTTAATCAGCTATACTTTCTGAATACACTTTGAATAGAATGGGTAAACCTATACATTCAGTTCTACTGGATAGAAGAAGATTATCTATAATCTCAGGACCTTGCTGTCATTGTCTCATTGTGTTGGACAATAGCACATGAACAGCTGGTTTAAAAGATGGGGTCTGTATTGTGCATGCCACTCTCCACTTTAAAGACTTTACTAGTGCTATGTCTATATATCTCCTGGAGCAAATGAAGGAGGTTCTGCAACAGTTGTGGATAACTCTACAAAATTTTTCTTGGCAAATCCAGTACTTACTAGACATCACCACTCAACAGAGTTCCTATCATATTTAATATAATATTCCAATAAATAAATATATAAATGTCTGAGATTACCTTCTTTACAATTACAATTATTACAATTATTATTTATTTATGTGTAGATAAATCCTATATATTTTGCAAACACAATGCTCATTACACTTTTTTTCTGTATACTACTTAAAGGTATCTTCTATCATAGCACAAATATTTAATTGAAATTTATATATAATATATATTAGAGACAGTATAAACAACAAAAATAAATTAACTGCAACAGGAAATGCCATTTGCCTGGGAAAAAAGAAGGCTCTTTTTCTCAGTATCTATTTGTTGTTGAGCTTTAAGTTTCCGACACAGGAGACTGAAATTTAGATCTATGTTTTGTTGAAGATCATGTGGATTGTTCAAATGCAAAGGAAAAACATGTTCATTTTGGTTTTAAATTATATATATATTGCTAAATACGTCACTCTTGTATAGGAATAAAATATGGATGCAACAAATGCTTAATGGTTCTGGAAATTATATTTCAATACTTGTTTTTAAAATCAGTTTCATATTTATAAACTAAATTTTCATAATTCTGTTGTCTCTTATAAACAATGTCTGTAACAGCAAATAACAAAAGTTTATTGTCTCATAATAAAATAATGTATTGTTTTCTGCATTTAGCAATTCTAGAAAAATATCCTATTATAATTCTGATCCCCTCCCTTTGTTAGTTCATTTGTTAGTTTGCACAACTGCTACATCCTGCCACTACCTCATAAATAATGGACTATTTTGTTTTGACCAATGAAAACACCTGACATATCAGAGATACTACTTGGTTTCAATGAAGGTAGGAAGGAAAAATAGAAGTGTTTAATGGCTGTTTCAGTGAAATGAAAAATGTTGTCAATTTTAAATCTTTTCATTTGTACCCACTTCTTAAAATAACAACCACAGCATTCATATTTATGTTTGTTATTACAATATTTTATTAAAGTTGTTAAGCTCAAATATTTAATGATGTGACAGGGGAATTTCTATGGATATTCTATTGTTGTATAACTTACCACAAGCTTATTCAATCATTAACTTAAAAGTTAGGATTCATCAGAATATTAAAATAGGAAAACTGTGAAATTTTCACAGGTCTTTCTAGTTAGAATAACTTACAAACAAAATAGTTTAAGCAACAAAATATTTCTTACATGTTCACATCATTAAATAGGTAAAAATAATTTCTTTTTTTTTTGTTGCAGAAAACACTACTTCATAGCATCATTTGAAACGCCACAAGACTTACTTTTATTTTTCCAAAAAGTTTTCCTTGTCTGGTTTATATTAAATGCTAGAAAATGGCATGATAGACTTTACAGCAGAGATTTCTATTATGTTTAAGTGGTTATCAACAATGTAAAGTTAGCAAAATATTTGGCCTTGAGCCAATCTCCACATCGGTTCCTCATTTCTTTCTCTGATTTATAAAACAAGTAATTCTTTTGCTTCTTGCAAACTTTTAGTAAGCTCAAAGATTAGACACACTGCTTTTTATGATTATTAAGAAGTTGATTTTAAATACTAGCAGAAGTCACAAAGTTTTGTATGAAACAATAATATCCTAGATTATTCATCTTTATTGTTCACTCAGTTTATTTGGACACCCAGAGAGACTTCTAATTTTAAATTTTAAAAAAAAAAAAATTGAAAATTGTTTTTTAAGAAAAATTAACAAAGCTTTAAAATTGTTTTTAATGCATGTGTAAAATTTGATGGGAGATATGATTCTTTGACACTATAAGAACAAAATATCAAATCATGGTTGACATTTTAGATATGTATCTAGCTAACAAAATGATATTTCTGCAACATTATATAGAGGTTGCAAAATATTTTTACAGACCTCTGCAATGTTACCTTGTAATGTTGCAAATATGTTACCTTATAACAGTACATTAACAGAAAATGGATAATAAATTTCAGGAAAATATTAGAATGTGCATTCCTCATTGAAATTAGTGATTCTCAAATTAATAGAAATTGAAAGGAAATCTTATACCTTCTATACATATTGTTAAATGATGAAAAACTATTTTGATGTTATTTGGTCAGTAGCAAATTTTTCAACGACAGCACTTTGCAACATTAACAAAACACTTGTGACAATGTTGTAGATGAGTGGTCAGATTGGGGTCAGGAAAATAGTTGATTGCAATGATACAGTAATGTCACCACAATGTTACATATACCCAAATCATAATAAATTGTTTGCAACTTGTAAGAATGTTTGTGTTGGATGGGTATAAATCAAGTATAATTTTATATAACTTTAAATTATATATAAATGGGTAATTGAATGACAAAAAAGTTGTTATGCATATCATCCTTCAAAAGGATGAAATTAATCTTCAGACAAATGTTTTTTCAAGAGAATCATATATATATATATATATATATATATATATATATATATATATATATAGGAGGGAACAAAACACAACAAACACTGGTTAAAATTGCATGTTGTGAAAACACTGAAGATACAAAGATGCTTAATTATGAATTTTTGACATTCAATGTAATTAGATGTCTAATCTAGCCAACTTTATTCAGCTTTCTACTACTTTTTTGTTTTTATTGTAAATTGTTTTTAATTATCCCACATTGTAATAGAAGTAGTTTTGCTAGAAAAGGGGTAATGTTGCATGATCCTGGATGTAAATTTACAAAAATATGTAATCAACATATGTGCAGACAAACATTCGTATGAATTTTAAGTAATTTATAAAATAATTTTATGATCACTATTTGAAAACTTCATTAATCTTTGAGTTTAACATAAACAGCATAATACATAAACAATACACTAATCATTAAACAAAGCCACAATCAAACTTCAGACATGTTGCCATATTTATTCCATTAATGCATATATTTTTGTTATTCAATTAAAATAATTTTAAAACTTTATGCTCTCTGTTTGAATAAAGATGCTATAATAAAGGATTCAACTTTCTAAATTTACCAGCTTAGATCTCATTAAACAATCCCAAAATAATAAAGAAATCTGAAAGAAATTTCTTACAGATTTTATAAAGCTATGTGGCAAACTGCAGGTAAAAGAATAGGCCAAAAGTAAAAGAATCACTTCCAACATGTCAGCAAGTCATAATCTGTTTGCTAATTGATTGCAGATGTTATTAGATTGAGATGAAATAGAGAGTTGTTTGATCATCAGCTGAACACAAATAGATAATGTTAGTCATCTAGGACCAACCAGATGGATTTAATTATTCTCCAGTCACTAGTTAAAAAGCAACAAAATAAATATCTTCTTTGTATAATGATGATAATTCAGAAACAAGATTTTGATAAAAACAGAGAATTCCAAGAGCTTAGGAATAAATTTCTACTTGAAATTTAAATATTCTCATAGAAGTCTGACTGAATAATTAAATATATCAAGATGCAACATCATGAAATATTGCCAAATATCTGTATTGCAAGTATGTCTTATTGTCTAGTTTTATCAACTAATAAATAAAACTTCATTTAATTTTACAAATATTTTTCATTTTGCACTTTTTGATATAATATTGTCATTTTTATTATTAATATGGTATTATCTGATTCTTTTTGGTAAAGAAATTCTAAATTTACTTTATTTCAAGAGTGGAATCATTTGATATTTTTATTTACTTAGATTATATCTACTTTGGTACAGAAACAAGTTTAATGATAAGTGGGGAAAAATGACTGAATATTCAGTCATATTTTTAGGTTTGCATAAATCCTGTTACATGTTTCCTTGTTAAGATTCCCTTGATCTGTTTAGCTTAGATTTATACTCAACATAACTGTCTATCAGAGGTTACCAGTCAAAAATGTTTGGTCTAAAGTCTCAGAAATTTGCAAGCCTTCAAATTTGGGGTATTTTCAGTAAAAAAAAAATGTTTATGACATGAAATTACCTTCACAGCCCAAAAGTCAGGTTGACTTTTTCCTTTCAGGATTTTTATCTTTCAACTCAGTTTATTGCAATAGAAAAATAATATTGAACTGGATTGTTTTTGAGTAATTTTTTATCAAAATTTTTAGAAAATGACTGAATATTCATGATGATTTTTGTCCAATAAGATGTCTCCACACTTGAGATACTGGATTTTTAACACTTGACCCCTGTTTTTTAGAGGCTTACCTTCATTTAAAAGTCCTAAAGTTGGGAACAAAATTACCTACTGACTTCCTTTTTAAGGTCTATGTACTGTGCCATGCAATGTGAGTTTAGGTTCCAACGGTGGCCCTTAATTTATCTGATATTGGATATATTGTATGCTCAGTCTGTCATGAATTTGTGAGAAAATGACTAAATATTAGGTCATTTTTTGAAAATCTTTGGTCATTTCTTTGAAGCTAAAGAATTTATTTAGCATAACATTTGTTATGATGTTGATTTGGGATTTGTAGAGACAAACCCCAAATAACATGTAACAATAAAAAGGGTTTTAATAGGTTGGTAAAAAGGTACAGAAATCACCTGAGTAGTCAATAACTAGCTCAGCTAAGAACTTCTCTGTCTATCTGTCTTCTGACATGCCACTATTTAAAGTCTTTGTTCGCAGACAAGTTCATCTTCAAGAGGGTGGTAGGTTTCCGACACAACACCTCCCCTTGAGATTAATTCGGAGGAATTAATATCTTTTCTTTTGGGATCTGGACTTAAATGTTCCACCCTAGTTCTTTTTCTTTTGCTTGTCCTTCTTTGGACAACTGTTTCAGGCAATGGTGGAGTTGGTATATCGAATAAATCATATAATACCTCCATTGGTTCTTCATTTTCTTTACTTATTTCTTTAATGATTCTTTTCCTTAATTGGTTCAAATGTCTTTTGTGCATCCATTTTTTACTTCTTATCATGTATAACATCTTACCAATTCTTTGAGTTACCACTCCATCTTGAGTTACCACTCCATCTTGCCAAAATTCCTTCCCATTTTTGTAATTTTTAAAAAAAACTTTATCTCCCGGCCTGAGATATTTCATATTTTCCTGATGCGTTTTGTTCTGGTAACTCTTTTTTCTTTCCGGCAGCAGCCTATTGAATACAGATCTAATTTTTCTAGCAAACATCAGTTCAGCTGGAGACATCCCTGCTATTGGTGTTTGGATTTGGTGTTATTCTGTATATACTTAAAAACTGCTGTATATTACCATCATCTGTATTAGTACCATTTGTTTTTTTAAGGGCTCTCTTGAACGTATCAACAAACCATTCAGCCTGTCCATTTGACCTAGGATGGTATGGTGAGGTCATGATGTGGTCAATTCCCAGAGTCTTACAAAACATCTTAAATTCACTTCCTGTGAATTGAGTGCCATTGTCAGTGACAATTTTTTCTGGTACTCCAAAACGTGCAAACAGTTCTGTAAGAAAATCTTTTGTTACAGAAGCAGGTGGTTTTTTGCACTTAAAAATTTCAGGCCACTTGGAATAGCTATCCACAACTATCAAGTAGAAATTACCATTCATGGGTCCAGCATAATCTATGTGGAGTCTGGTCCATGGAACATCTGTTTTTGGCCATGGTGTGTATTTTACTGGCGGTGCTTTCGCTGCCATTTGACACCCTCTACAAGTTTTAACTACCTGTTCAATGTCTTTGTCCATATTTGGCCAATAAATGTAACTCCTCATCAGGGCTTTCATACGTCCAATACCAGGATGCCCCTGATGAAATTCCTTCAAAATCCGCTTTTGTAGTACAACTGGTATCACGACCCTTCCAGCATATAACAGCACTTCATCACATATTGAATATCCTGGTGAAGAAGTTTTATACTTTTCTGAAGTTACAACTTCTTTCATTTTTCTAATAAAAATGTCGTTTTCTGCTTTTAATTTTATTTCATCTAATGTCACTGGTAATTCTTTTACTGTGTTATACATTACTTCAACAAATTCCTTTTCTGCCTGTAACGACGCTATCACCGTATCTTCTAGCGGTTCCGAAGATGTTGGGATCAGTCTAGATAAACCATCAGCATGGCTTAATTTTTTAGATGATAAAAATTCCATTTTGAAATTGTAATTCAACAAAATGGTTCCCCATCGTTGCAAATGGTTTGCCGTATGAGTAGGTATACCCTTCTTCGAACCATAGATTGAAAGCAGCGGGCGATGGTCGGTCTGCAATATAAACCTTCTTCCATGTATGTACTTATGGAATTTTTACAAGCATAGATGATAGCTAAGCTTTCTTTCTCAATTTGAGAGTACTTCTTTTCTGGGTAATAATGTCCTTGATGCATGTGCCACTGGCTTCAGATTGCCGTCTCTGAATTTATGCAGAATTACCGCACCTATTCCATACTCGCCATGCGTCCGATGCCACTATAATTTCCTGTTTAGGGTCATAATGTGTTAGTGATAATTCCGACGTCAAAATATTCTTTATTTTGTCAAACGCCTTCTGACACACTTCTGACCATTCCCACTTTGCTCCCTTTTAAGCAATTTATTTAATGGAGCCGTAAGGCTGCACAAATTAGGAATATATATCCCATAATAGTTAGCAAGTCCTAAGAACGCTTAGAAGCGTTATTTATATTTTTGGGAGTTGGCATGCTTTTGATCGCTTCTGCCCTCGCCAGATCTGGTCTTCTTCCATCAGAGTCTATTATCTGCCCCAAAAACTTAATTTCACTCATAAAAATTCACATTTTTCAGCTGCAAGTTTGAATCCATATTCTTCAATTTTTTCAAAAACCTGATTAATATGTTCCAAATGTTCATTTCGATCTTTACTTTTTTTTTTAGCAAAATATCATCAAGATATGCAATGTTTTAAGTCCAACCCTGCCAGCACAGTGTCCATAATTTGCTGAAAAATACTAGGGATACTTTTAAACCAAAAGGCAGACGGTTTAATTTGTATAAACCCTTGTGTGTATTGATAGTCAACAATTTAGAACATTCTTTGTCCACTTTCACTTGAAGATAGGCATCCGATAAATCCAATTTAGAGAATATTTTTCCTCCATTTAAACTTGCAAAAATGTCTTCTGGTAAAGGCAAAGGATATGTGTGGTCTTTTAAGCAATCATTTAGACCCGTAGAGAAATCGGCACACATCCTAATTTTATTATTCTTTTTCTTAACATATACAACAGGGTAGGCCCACTCTGAAAATTCAATGCGTGAAATAACTCCTAAATTTTCAAGCCGTTCCAATTCTTTGTTAATCTGTTCCAAAACACCAAATGGCACATTTCTTTTTTGCTTGAAAATAGGTTTTACATTTTCCTTCATATCAAATTTTGCCTTCGCCTTTTTGCAACATCCAAGACCTTCTGAAAATACTTGTGGAAATTTTATTTTCAGATCTTTCACCAAACTTTCTGTAACCCGATTTTTACATGGAGAAGAAACATTAATTCTGTTGCAAAAAGAATTTATAGGGAGTTTCCATAAATTAAAAAGTATAATCCAATCTGTTCCAAACAAATTTGAAGCATTTTGTAGCACATACACTTTAGACTTTAGTGTCTTACCAACAAATGAAATATTACAAGAAAATTCACCTTGAAAATGCAATTTTCTTCCAGAAATCCCATGAGCCACTTTTTCAGTCTTTTTAAACAAAGGTCTGCCCTATTTTAATCCATGTTGCTGTATTAATAATGGAAAATCACTTCCAGTATCTAGCTGTAGTTTAACATTTTTTCCATTAATTTTTACCTGTACGAATTTTCTTTTCTGCCCTCCTCAATCTCCTGACATGACAACACAATATTCACATTATCTTTTTTTCGACTTAAATTTTTTTTTTTGCTTTTACAATGAGTACTTATATGGCCTTTATTGTCACACGAGTAGCAATTTTTGTCGTGAAAAAAATATTCACTTTTAAAATGACCACCACCGCATCTAAAGCACGTTGGTTTTTAACGTTTTTATTAAATATTCCCCGTTTTTGGTCGAATAGCATGGACATGGGATACGTCTTTTTCTTCAATTTATGTATTGTCATGTTTTAAGTTTTCAATTCTTTGACACTCTTCCGTAACCTTCTGCAAAGTGATCTCGGAATCTTGTTCGAAGTTTTGCCAATATCGGGACCTTATGTTCTTATCTTTGCTAGAAGTCAAGCCTTGAACGAATATCAAACATTTAAATCGATCAATTGAAAGATCATGTAACATAAAACGTTCACACATTCTGTTAACATTTCCAGCATACGTAACAACATCCTCATCGTCACGCTTAACCATATTCAAACATGAGAAACGAGTATGAAACAAACTAACTCGCTCGCCAAAAATACTAGAAAAAGTATTAACAGTTTCTTCGAAAGAAATGTCACCAGTTTTTCTTGGAAGGACAAAATTCGTATACTTATTATTTTCATCTGTACCCAACTTTTGTAAAAGTAAACTCACTTTTTGTTCATCCAACCTTCACATTTTTTTTCAAATATTGTTTCAAATCTTCTGAAATACGCAGGAAATGTTATGCCCTCCTTTGGGTTAAATTTGAACTCAGTAATAGAATTACCAATACCTTCAGCCGTGAATGACGAATTTACTGGATTCTTAAGTAAAATCGCTTCATATAAAGCCTTTGTGTCATTTCACTGCTGAACTTGTAAATCCAATAGTTGTTCCCGAAACAATTTTTGTTGCTCTTGTTGCTGAATTTGACTTTGCACTAGAGTTTTCGTTAATGCAATCAAATCTTCCATTATGCGTAATAGATTACACAAAACACTTTTCGAAAACAGATAAAAAGGGAAAAACACGTATATATCCCTCAGATACATTTTGCCATATTACAAGTTCAAGATGGTTGCTGCAGCTACTCTTGCTTCTTACAAGTCGTGTAGCCTTGTTGAAACCAGAAACTTGCTGAACACCACAGCAGACTCAATCCAAGAGCATCATTTGGTAAAAATAAGCACCTCAAGGATGTGCTACATGTGTCATCATGGTTCACTTGGATGAAAAAACTCTAGGATTTCCACAACATTCAAATGTGGTACATGTGAGGTCTCACTCCATAAGCCTAGCAAGGGGAACTGCTACAATGAACATCTGAAAGGGCTTCCCAAAAAGACCAGGGTTGTTAAAGACTAGAGGCTAAGAAAAAGAGCAGAACTGGTGAAGACTAGAGGCCAACTGACCAAAAACTGACTTGAGTCATTTACTTTGTTGATACTTGTAGATTAGGTCCAAGTATATTTTGTGCTTATTATGCAGAGAGATGATATGGCAATGTGTATTTTTATGGTCCAGCTGTCTAAAATATTAGCAAGAATGTAATCTGAGCAAATCATACATGAAAAAATGCTTAGTGGACCCTCTTGTAAACATAGAGAAAATGAGTGAACATTCAGCCATTTCCACAAAAAACGCTAGTCAGCTTAATTTTTGCTAAGAACTCGTTATCATCATTGCTTTGAAACATGTATGCCCTCTGGATGCAATGTGGATAATAAATCAGCAATAAAATATGTTTAAAATTGAATTTGATTTTCACATAATAATGACTGAATATTCAGTAATTCATCTGTTTTTAATGATCAAGTAAAAACAAAAATGACAATTGATTCACATATAGCTACCAATGTGAGGGATGAAGCTTCATTGATATTAACTTTGGTTCACATAAGTATTTGCGTGTGTGTGGCCTATGTTTCTAAATTCTGTGCTCTTAATTTTGCAAAATTGATGAATTTTAAGGTGGAAATTGTTTCAAAAAGCCCCAAATTAATCTAGTTGACTTGTGCACACTACCATTTTTGCATAAACACATGTCAAGTTAGTTAATAACCAGTTTTATAATCAGAAATTTATGTCAGAACCTCTGGGTCCTAGTTCAAAGGCCATAAATAATCATTTTAATTTTAAAAACATCCTGCATATTTAATTTCTATAAACAATGCCATATGATTTTGAAAGTGTGAGAGGATAATCAAAAAGTGACTATTCTCATAAATGTCTGGGCCTTGTCAAACATGATAGACACAAAAACTAACCTGTGAACTCATTTCTTACAAAGAAAGGAGGTGAGAGTTTGAAACCATAGCAGTTTATGACTGAATATTCAATCATTTTTCCACTTATCATTAAGATAAAAGTTAAACTTACTATAAATGGCTTGTGAGAGCAGTATAATACCAAACAATGGAGTCCTGTAAACACTGCTTATTTTCATGTCATAATTAGCTGGTTTTATTTTATACCTCTTAATCCTTATATACTTTGGAGGTTTTCAATACACTGTATTTTCAAAATTTCAAGAAGTACATCTGGGTGTGTTTTTCTTTTCATTTTATTTCAGTAATTTTTCTCCATCACTAAATATTTTAAATGATATTCTTTTTCATTCTTTCTTTTTACAAATACGAGCAGAGTTGTGTGTCATTATTTGCTAAGAACAACCATGTTTAAAACAAATCAAATAGAAAAATAAAGATTTGTTTTCTCTTAGTAGTGTCATAACATAATCAAATCCTTACAACCTCCTGTTTTTCAAATAAAAAATAATAAACAAACTTTGAAAGATTCATTCCTTGTCCACTCTATGTTTAATAACTGGTATTATTCATCAAGTAGATTATATACTTATCTTATGATTAATATGAAATATTTTTCCAAACATTTAGAAATTGATGACAAAATGTTTTATAATTAGCCTATCTACAGTTTAGACAAAAGAATATACAGCATGAAACATATCTAATTTATTTTTAAATAAATCACTTTATTGTATCAAACAATGTCATTTTGCTTCTAATATAATAGAGAATGAGAGGGTGCAGAAAAGTTCTCATTTATTGTTTAACATACAAATTATTTAGTGTTCTTCACAAACTGAATATAAAAATTCTTTTGAATAAATATTATTAATGACTTAGCAATTACCTGTTTTGTTTATCATGTTTACTTAATATTTAATGTTTTTTATCCCATTAAATACAGTAAATAGTTTACAATGCATTTTATAAAAAAAGATATTTTGGCAATTCTCTTTAATTTCCTTCTTTCTGTATTTAAAAATAAAAAATATATATTTTCGAAATACAAAATTTAACTCTGTATAAGTTCACTTTCTTTGATCTTAATTTTGAATTATTTTGGGTGACACTGAAAAAGATATGACCAGCAATATATGGTCTTAAGAACAGGGTATTTCATAGAGGTGTAATGGTTAGAAAGCAAATTACTAGTGAGTTCAATCCTCACTAGGTACTTTTAACATTGTGCCAAACTAAGCTAAACATAGTAAAGAACATGGGGCAAGAATGACAACTAAGTCTCATAACAGCTGTATATTTCAAAGGGATGTATATAAATTGATAAGACTGCTTTGATTATGCCAATTTGATGCACTTAATGAGCAAGAAGAAAGATTTGAGTGACTTTGATAAAGGCTAAACTGTTACAACCAAAAGACTATGTTAGAACTTTTTGAAATGTTCTGGTTTGTGGGATGTTCACATACAGTTGTGGCGAATGATTCAAGGAGTTACCAACTGTTAACAAGACACTGAACACTCAAGATGTATTGAATTAAGAAATAAATGGAGTCTTTCTCATCCAATATATGTCAACAAAAGAGCTATTATGATATAAATTGTAGACAGTTTTAATCAATTATGTCAAGAATCTTATATGATGGTCATGGCATCTTTTCAGTCAGACAATGCACTCTGACACAATGTACAAGATATACAGAAATGGATTCAAGAACATGAAGAATTGCCCTGCCGATATCTGAATCATTTAAAACATATGTCAATAACTAATTTAAAGCAGATAATAGCAGATTATTTTATTATAAGTATTGTGATTTGAGAAATAAAGAAGTAACAAAATGAAAAAATTTATTAAGAGCTATAAAGGACAGGAAATTGTAGAGAGCCATGATTGCCTACGTCCTGAGGGGACATGACACATAAAGAACATGTTAGGGTAAGTAACATTTTGTTTATCAGAAATTTTGCAGTGTTAATTCATGTGTTCAGTTAAAAGATAAATTCTAAATACTGTGTAATCTGTAGTTGTGTTAGTAAATTGTCATAGTCACAATACAGTAAATAAATTTCCAGTAATTGTGATAAAATTTAAAACTGTAATTTATTTACATTTTTACAATAAAGTTTTTATATATAAAGCTTAATAAATTTATTATCTGAGGATCTTTTTATAATAAATAGTTTTATTATTTGATATGCTTATAGAAATGGACATGTGTCTGAAATAGGAAAAGTTTATATATAAATGAAGTACAAGTGTATTGATTTAGAGAAGCTGGCATGTAGTTTCAGTTATTAATGTGCCTTTTTATATATTTTCTTTTAGAAAAGAGAATTACTTGGGTAGACAAACTAGCATTTTTAGGCTGACTGACAATGACCTGTTGCAAGGTTTTGTATTTTTCTGCTTTCAGAGGATAGAAAATCTAAGGCTTTTGAATTTACACAAGCCAACAGTGACATGGTTGAAATTTCTTTTTTTATATTTTGCAATCTGTTTACTACTTATGACAAATTTCTAATCTTATTTCAGATTTTATTTTTGGTGGGGACATTTCTTTTTGTGGAGAGACTATCATTTATGTCTGTCCTCTTTTTGTGTGGCTTTTTAACAAAATTCTAAAATCTTTATACATCTTTAAATTAAATTCTGAATATTACTACACATCTATACTTGCCTATAGAAAAGATAATTTTTGTTTAAAAATAAGCTAAATATAAAAAAAATATAACTAATTCAATTCTAGAGAATTAATTTTTGACCAAGCAATTCTCAGAAATAAAAAAAAAAGAAAATCAAATTATTTCACAGGCTGAGTGGTTTAATGTATTGATATTTGCGAAAAGATACAGAGTTGGCAGGTGATGAAAATCCAAGTAACAACGATATCAACTCAAGAATCAAGTTAGTGGGTGCGAACAGTTATTGTACATGAGGTGGCGAATACTTAATCTGTGTAAAGAATGAATTAGGCCATGAAAATCCCAATAAAATTGATTTGAAAAGACAGTATTGGAAACCAATATTCATGATTCTCTTGAGAATAAATATTTTTCCTACATATATAGAAAATATGATTCTTGAAGAATTCTCATGGAAAATCTTGCTTTATTTTTAGTTAGAAAATCCAAGAGATTAAGAGATTTGCTTAATGTCAATAGAACTCCCAGTCAGTAACCTAAGAGAAAGCATACTTTCAGATTAAATACATTCTCAAAAAATTAGAAGCACAATATATAAAAAAATAGTGCTTTCCAAATAAGGAATCCTCATTTATCAATTAAAATATATATATATATATATATATATATATATATATATTATGCATCAGGTATCATCTGCAATATTAATGCTTAAAATTGTTCTGAGACTTAATTATAGAATGAAAATTACTTTTTCATAGGCTATATACTAGATAGCAAATTAAAGCAGTTACAAGAACAAAGAGGAGGATGAAAAAATGAAGAGGAAGGGAGAAAGAAAGTAAGATAGAAAGAAAGAAAGAAAGAATTCTCTGATGAAACTGAACACCCTGAAAAAAACTGAGTGTCAAAGTTTTGAAATGAATTCAACATAAAAGCACTTATCTATTTCCTACTTTCACCCACTATACAATGAGTGACCCATTACTATATTCTCTACCTTTCAGGTCACTCTATGAGTGCTACTAGTACCATGTAACTCAGTACTACCTGCTGTATAGTTGAGTTCTCCAACCATGTGTGGAGAGTGGCTAAACAGCCAGCAAGATAAAATCAAAAAGAAGCAAGATCTGTCAAAAGGTGGATAAACTTTCTTGCAAGGTCAATAACCAACTAACGCATAAAGTGCACAAGGATGCACAGAAATACTGGTTTTGGTGCCCAAGCACACATTCAGATGACTGAAGTAGACAGGACTCTATAGTTATATATGCAGCCAGTCTAAGAGATGGAAATCTCTTAAGAAAAAATTGAGGTATGCTGTTATTGCTTGTGCAAATTTTTTGCAACAATCATTTGTTATCAGCATTTACAAAAAATGTGGATGCTCCGACACAAGCCTTCAGCACTTTAATCAAATCTCTGTGTAGGTAGTTTAACAGTCTGTTCTGTTTTCTCTCTGTTCTTCCTCAAAGTCCACTGGCAAGAAGGTAAAGGTGATGGAGACTGGCAACGGATATTGCTGGAGGCTTCTTACACAATGGTAACCATTATGTGATGACTGTTCATGCACAAATCCTGCGCAATTGTGTTGCTTGTGCCTTCTGATGGTGATAAGGCAGACCAGTTAAGGTGTAGCACTGCTTTCCCCAAATCAGGGAGGGAGCAAAAAATAAGCTGTAAAAATTTTTCTAACCCCAGATATCTGGTTATTCAATATTGCAGTTGGAACAGGTACATGGATCATAAACCTTGGATTCAGAAATGTAAAAACCCTAGAGGACAACAATTTGAATCCAGAAAGGTGAACTGCTATCATTTCTAACACCCAAAGTAGGTATAACACAGACATCTCTGCTGTTAGTGAAACATACATTACTGGT
Source organism: Acanthosepion pharaonis (assembly GCA_903632075.3). Taxonomy (NCBI): domain Eukaryota; kingdom Metazoa; phylum Mollusca; class Cephalopoda; order Sepiida; family Sepiidae; genus Acanthosepion; species Acanthosepion pharaonis. Next base: position 516,221 of record CAHIKZ030005587.1, read on the forward strand.
GCCTCTCAAATAGAGGAAGTTGGGGAGAGCAACAGTAATTGTTTTGTCTTGTAATGAAAAATTGTACCAATCTGGTGCCAAGTTCATTATAAGAGCTAAAATTGTTAGATCATTGTCATTTCTTCCAAAGTCCATCCCTGATTGTATTATGACATTCAACACTGAATTTGCCAATAGATCCTCTGTTGTCCCTGTAAGTTGTTATGCTCCAAACTGTATTCCTTTAAAGCTTAAATTGAAGCATTCTATGATCAGCTAAGCAATATCCTTTGTCATCATGGGAAATTTTAATGCTCGTGTTGGATACAAACATGGACTTGTGTGATTGGTCCTCATGGTTTTGTTTCAGTAAACAGTCTGTGACATCTCTCACTCTATAAAAAGTTTGATCTAAGGATTAGAAATACATTTTTCCAACAACTTATAAATCATAAAATGATCTGGACACATTCCTGTCAAAGGTCCAGCATATGATCAATTCTATGATTACTTGCAAAAACTATTTTAGGAATTTTAGATGCACTTGTTCCTTTTACTCTTCTTTTTTCTTATGTAACCATGCTGTGTCACATAGTAAAGTTGATTTCCACCAACCATCCAAGAAGCATCATTGCAACACCTCTATTCCAAAGAAACTAAATGCTTTATCTTTAAAAATCTGTTGAGAAAGGTGATGCACTCTCCTTTAAGCTTGATACTGCTCTTGATGATGTTATTTCCAGCAATAAATCTTTTAGGGATATAACTTTCTTTATGGAAGTACCAAGACTAGATTTGATGAGAACAACTTTGAGGCTCAACTCCTTATTGAAAAAATGCATCAACTGCATAAAACCTAGACAGAAAACAGTAACTCCATTTTGCAAAATATAATGTCTTACAAAGAACACAAACACTGTGTGCAGTCTTCATTAAGGAGTATGAAGGAAGTGTAGTGTCAGCAAGAGAAATTGGAGAAAGCTGCTAACAGAAAGGATTCTAAATCATTCTACAAGGGCCTGAAGGCAGTGTTTGGCCCAAAAGAAAATAGATCTTATCCTGTTCTATCCTCTGATGGACAAGACTTGGTAACAGAAAAGCAAAATATCTTCATGCAGAATTTTTCCATGAAAATGAAAAAAGTGCAGATATGGGCTTTTGATAAGATCTGAATAAGAGAATGCATATTCTTCAAAAGAGTAATTGAACCTTGCTGGTCTGTGATGCTCTTTGTTGAACAAATGGTTCAAAGAATCTTCTACAAAAGTTACAGTTTCAAAACCTAGCTGGAGAGCACATTTTTTTTATTAAAATTCCCAAATGTACAGACCAATAGACATAATTCATACTGCTTTAAAAATGGGCATCTATTCAAACATGGGTATCCACAAAATAATGTTTGGAGTAGTAGGAAATCTCTCTCTCTCTCTATATATATATATATATATACTTTACAATTAGAATTCAGATACCTTTAGTAGATGACCATTTTCACCTATGAATTTTAATTTTAAAATTCGCAGGATTTTTCAAACTGTCTGTGGTATCAGTTTGTAGTGTACTGTTTATTTGGAGAAAGAAAGAGAGAGAGCATGTTATAGGGGACTTATTGGGAGGTATAGAGAGAAGAAGAAGGCACTATTACTGTAATTATATTATGGAGGTAGGAGAGCCTGGTTAGGAGAGGGAGGGGAGACTGATGAGCTGACCTATATCCTAATGGACACACAGTCAAAATTTAATTTAGGAATTCACGGAAATTAACGAAAACGTGAAAAAACAATCAAGAGGTAACTTTGGTAAAATGAAAGAGAGTTAATTCAGAATTATTTGTATTAAACTCATCCATGTATCAGAGCTCCAAGTTTGGGGAGTGTTTTTAAAGATTTGGTGTGAATTTGGATATATATGTATGCATTCTCATGAGTTTGTCCATGTTAATAATACCTACTCGTATAGCTGTCTACACTAAAATACACTTAGATATCTACATTTAAGCACATACCTACATATGCTAGCTGGTATGTATCTACAAAAACCCTATGTTGGGATGAAATTTTTGAAAGGTAATAAGAGGAGATTAGTTAAGTTAGAAAAGCCCAGGCATTAACCTAGTATAATTATATGGAATTACCAGACAAAGGTGAGAACAAATTAAAATTATTGTTCAGTACAAATGGATAATCACTAATTTTTTCCTAGATATATATAACCATTATATATGATTCAGCATATCCAATCTTGAATAATCAAGTTTTACTACTATCAGAAGAATTCCTAATATTTAATATATGGTACATAAGTTAATACAAGAATTTTATAGGTCGTGTTTAAAGGTTCACTTAGAGATACACATTAGATTACACATTGAAATGACCTAAGAATATATATATCTAGGAAAAAATTAGTGATTCTACATTCGTACCAAACAATAATTCCAATTGTAAAGAAAATTTTCTCTGTTTAATGAAAATAAACATTGAGCACTCTTTTCTGAGTCAGTTTTAACATATTTCAAATTCTATGTTGTGTTAATAGGACTTGTCTGGATTATACTATATATATATATATATATATATATATATATGTGTACCTTTTTTAACAATAAAGATTATTGAGAAATTAAAATTTTCAGACACACTGGGTAGTATATTAATATTTTTTTGTTTTATTACTTCAATTAGATTCCTTGACTAGTTTTGGCCAGCATGGCCATCATCAGGAGAAAAAAATTTCTGCTTGTTAGTAGCAGTGAACTACAGAAATGAATGACTTTCTGAAAAAAATGAACTTTATAATTTTCATTTGTTTTTATCGTTAATTTTGGTCAGTCCTTGTGTTGGTCAAACAGCCTTTTTTAAGTTTTTTTAAGATCTTGTGAAATTTTCATAGTTGAACTTAATTGATTCGTGTATCATATTTAGGGTCATGAGAAATTGAGTGAGTTTATCCTCACTGCCCATGTAGAGAAAGAAGATATCATTAATATATCTTGCATAGAATACGCAGTTGCTACCGATGAAGGGACAGATATGGATCTCCTCAAATTTTCCCATGAAGATTGTAGCATATGATGGAGCTGCAATGGTGCCCATGGCACAGCCTCTTATTGTAGGTAGTGTGCTCCATTGAAGTTGAAAGTATCCAATGTAAGAATATGCTCCATGAGTTTTATGATAACTTGGGGGATGGGGGCGTCTTGTTTTCTTTTTTAGTAAGTGATTCCTTAAGGGTGGTTTGTCCTTCGCTGTGTTTAATGTTTGAAAAAAGTGATCTTATGTCCATAGTCATTAGAATAGCATTTTCTGGCACTGTATGTGATTAATTTTGTTTAGTAGGTCTGTTGTGTCTCTGATGTAGGATTTTACTTCCTTAGCTAGGGGCTAGGTAATGGTCTATGTATTTGGAAATTTTGGTCAGGTGGCAGTTGAATGATGAAACAACCAGCCTTCCTGGGTTGTCGTTTTTGTGTATTTTGAGAAGGAGATAGAAGCGGGAAGGTGTGAGGTTTGTGGGTGTAAGTGTTGTGCATGTTTCCTTGTCAATTAGTTTGTTGCAAAGCATCATGTTTAGTGAGCTTGTTAATTTTTTGTGGCATTTGGGAAGAGGGTCTGTAGGTAAGCTTTTGTAGGTGTTTTGTCAGCTTACTGATTGTTGGCCTCTAATGTATTTTTTGATTCCTCAGATCACTGTGGCACCCACTTTTGTCAGCCTGTGTAATGATTAGGTCATCTCTATGTGTCAGCATGTCAAGGGCCACCCGTTCTCCTTCAGTAATATTGTTATGTGGCAGCTTACATGCTATTGTTTTCTTTATGTTATTTGTTACTGCCATTTCAAATGTCTGTATAGTGTTGTCTGTGTTTTGTGGAGTGAATGTATAGTACTTCTCTTTTAATGTTTCGGTGAAACTTAATTGAGTCGTGTAAGGGATTTGTGTGTGTGCAGGCATATATATATATATATATATATATATATATATATATATATATATATATATATACACACACATACAAATCCCTCACTAATAGCATGACTCAGAGTTTCATAACAGAGGGTACAACAATGCAATCTTCAGGTGCTGAGTATTTCATTTTTATTTAAGCTTAATCAGAAATTGTTGGAAGTGAGTTATGGAAGAGAATGTTCCAGCATTTTGTTGCTTGTTTTTCATTGATCAGGTATATCTCGCATGTTTTTGTGTGTGTGTGTCTGTGCTTATATGGATTCTAGTAGGCATTTTTGTGTCTTTTTGTTACTGTCTGTTTAATTCCGATAGATGGTAGTGGAAGAAAACTGGAAAGGTATGCATGTATCAAACTCTAGGGAGTTGGTAGTTTTTGTATGCATGTTTACTGTTGATTAGATGTACTGTATAAATGTTAGGATAAATTCTATGGTTGAAGAAAAAAAAATCAAGTGTATTGGGAAATTTTGTTTGAGGTTATTTGGTATGGGTGTATTTCGGTTTAATTCTATCATTATTATTATATAACATATGACATAAAACTGGTATCTGAATGTTAGATTCTTTAAGTATGGGCTTTATGAATGTTGGTAATATGAAAAAATGCTTCTGGCATGTGTTTATTGATGGAAGGATATTAATTAATATTCCCTCTAGATATTTTCCTTGTAATAAGATATATATATTTTTTTTTTCAAGTGGTATTTTTTTAAAATCAAAGCTTAAATAAAAGTAAAACATTTATAAGCATTTCATTCATATATATATATATATATATATTATATATATATATATATATATATACACACACAAACACACATATCCTACCCTATAATAGCTATAGTTCTTACTAGCTACATGTGTAAGACTGTAGGTAATTATAGAAAACAATGTGCAAATGTAATAAAAAAAAATATGTAAGATTTTAATTGAAAAGGTTGAAAATGAAATAATTTACACTGACTGATAAAGATAAAAATGTGGTATTTGTTTTTTTTTCTTAAAGAATTAATTACAAGTACCATGTTAAATTCATATTTTATAAACTCCATTCAGCAGATTTAAATATTTAACTTCAACATTTTTAATTCTCTTGAACTCAAAGAATCAATATTAAAAACACCTTATCTCAGGAATTCAAAATTTTTTTGAATGTTTAAATAAAAAAAACATCTTAATAAAAAAATCTTTTTACTCATAAGTTAACTTATAAAATGTCTTAAAAGATAATATCCTAGAAGTGTATCAGATTTTACTGATGCAAAATAAAATGCACATAAAAAATGTTGCACATCTCTGTCATAAAATTTTAGTGTAGTATCTTAATGAGTGATCAGCTATAATGTGAATTTATCTTAAGATGTTTTTGATAACAAATCTTCATTTGAAAATTCAGTGCTCCTCAGTATGATTGCTTAATAATTTAAGAGGTATTCATAGTTAAGTAATCCACTTGAAAAATACATTTCTTTTATTCATAGTACAATATGATTAAAAAAAAAAATTCTATTGGTCTTAGAGTCAATGGTCTAATGTGGTACCAAACTACTACTATATTAAATGCATGATGGTTTTTTTTATAAATTTCAAACAGATGAAACCTTTCTTTGCATTATTCATTTGAACAATTCAACATTTTCATAAAAAGGATACAGCCTTCTACCATTGTGAATGCAATGAAACATTACAAGTTACACACATTATAAACAAATCATATACAAATATACTCGATATACAATATCGTAAGATTTTAGTATATATTTTTATGAAATTCATTAAAAAGTAACCAATTAGTATTTGAATGTTTAGTGCTATAAGCAGACAGGTAGAAAACTAAATTTAGATATAGTCATAGGTGCAACATCTATAGATCTAACAGTACAGAACTCATAACTAAGAAATAGAGTAAAGAAGTAATGTTTAGTTTTGAACTTCAAAGATTGCTAACACTTTTTCTCAAGTACAAATATTCTTTTTAATCATGTTATTCAGTACGAAGTGTAATTTTATTTTTAGTTTCAAGTAGATTCCTACAAATTTTGTAAGAGAGATTGAAGTGCCAGAAGCTATTTTCTACACAGACAAAAATCCATGGATTTTTAAAATTTCTATAACAAAGGGAAAAAAAAATAGTTCACTCCATTTTTATCAATCCTAAAATAAAACAAAAATGCCTGCAGGCTTGATCTGTTAAATTGCATCAAAATGCATCAAAAAGAAAAATTAAGTTAGCATGACATTATCAGCAAATAGAAAATGCTATTTTTTTTTCAAGTGGGTGAAGACATTTACTTTTCTTGCTTTTTATAATAAATGTTCGATGATTTATCTTGAGTCCAATAAGCACAGAGGAGAAACATCTATTGCTAAAATACAAAGATAATTTTTGTATAAGGTTCTAACAATTTAAAGGAACACAAGTTGATTAAAATATGTAGTTTTTGGAAAATGTATCATTTTTGATGTTGTATACTCCTCATCCTATTTACATTTAATATTACATCATTAATGAAACTAAGTAATTATCTTAAAAAATTTATAAGTCAATCAGATTCTAATTCATAATGTACACAAAGCTAAATTTAATAATTATCATATCTTTTTAATTATGTGATATAAAGTTACTTAAAATCTTGAGATGAGTCATTATCATTATTTCACAAGTTGTTTTTTGATTAATATTGTTATTCTCTTTTACAATGTAAGAATATTAGTCTGAACAAGGCATGAAATTATGATATCTAGCTTTCAAAGAAAGTGATTTCACAACAATTTGTTGATTTCAATTATGTGTCAGCACAAATCTGTAACTAAACAGCAAAGAAGAAATTTATGGTTGGACCATGACCCACTATTAGGTTAAGGTTTTGGTCCTTTCAATCTGTTGTAAAAACTCCAACTTTTTGTGCAAGTTCTCATTAAATATTTATATTTTAATGCCTAATTTAAAAAGACATAAATCAAAAAATTACAATTAAAAAATTAATAAACAAAATATTTTTTCTAATTTACAAGAAAAATTTAACTTCCAAGCATCCTCACTGTTACATAAAATGAATTCATTGTGAAAAAGCTTATCAATAAAGCTGACATATCTTTCCATTGATACATTTAATAATCATTCAAAGTGATACACATTCTCAACTTTTATATAAAATTTATATTGATCTTTAGGCAAAAACAACAATAACAAAAAAGTTGCATTATTCATGATACCAAAGATTTTTTTAAATCAATTTTGTTTTGGCAATAAAAAAAATCAAGATTAACTGATAAAAATCAATGTTTTTCCCATCGAAAAATCTATGAAAGAATTACTTTTTCTTTACCTTATTAAGCTATCTATATCCTTATCTATATTTCACCTAACATTTCTTATTTGAATTTATCTTATCTGCACCTGTCCTTATTCAATTATTTCTAAGAAATATTTTAACTCACTTTTATATATTGCTTTCTACATTAATTTGGCCACTATCATTCAGTTAAGAGGTTTTATTAAATGGGATCATGAGAATTGTTTGTTTCTTCTAATAAAAGGAAAGAATATTCCATATATCATAGACTGCTTCTCAAAAAAGTGTTTATATAAAGTGGACACTGAGGTCAACATCAAGCAGTTACAGTCTGTTTCATACTTGAATGCAATCTTCAGGGCATATATATGTGTGTGTGTGTGTGTGTGTGTGTGTGTGTGTGTGTGTGTATTTAAACACTCTTGACCTGAAGATTGCATTCAAACATGAAACAGATAGTTGCCACTTGGTGTTGACCTCAGTGTCTACTTTATATATGAATGATGGTTGTCAGTTTTATACATGAAGTAATTGTCAGACCATGTGTCATTACACCTTTCCAAGTTTCATATATAAACTAGTAGGAACCCAGTGGGAAGTGCAAGAAGAAACTGGTCCTTCCATGTTCACATGTTTAGGGCTAATATTTTGTCATTTATAGTAATTACTTTGAGTTTGTTTATTTTAATTATTTATTATTTTTATTTTGTATAATTATTTAATTTTTTTTTTGCATATTTTCTTAATTTCCAAATTTCTGTATTTGAAATAAAGTTTATTGCATTTTAATTATGAGATATCATTCAGGCTTTTTAGTCATGATGCAGTTGTAGGTAACATAGCAGGAATTTGTTTTCATATCTGCATTTGGAAATGAGCTCTGGCCTTTTGTTTCGGAGTTAATTTTCTTCTAGAAAAGTGATTGTTACTATTTTTCCCTTTAAACAAAGTTATATTGCTTTTACATTTGTAACCCCTTGTGTCTTAGTGGCTTTATTGTCAGAGTTAGGGTGAAATGATTAAAAAAAATATGCTGCTTTGCTTATTTTTTCATGTTGTTTTTGGTGTGTTTTGGCCTATTTTTAACATTCCATATATGCTTTGATGTGCTGTTTGCATATTTTTGTTACTAAATGACGTTTTGTGTGAGTAGCTTCTCTATTTCTTGGTTGACTGTATGCAGCCTGCACAAGAAATAATGACACATGATCTGAATCAGTGATTGAGGTGTGAAACTGACAGTCACCATGCAGTGTTTATTTCTACACCCACACTGTCTATATTGACAAATGCCCTATCTCTGATATTGAGCCATCTTCTTTCATAAACATAGAAAATTTCAAAAATATTTTATAATACAAATAATAAATATAAATGAATATGTAAGGGAAAAAATTAGATCAGTAGATTCATATATTGGGGGTAATTTCTATGAATTTAACAAAGAAAATACAAATCAAATGCTTATAAATTGGTGCCAAAACAAGAACATGAAATATACTTTTGTCATGAAGCCAAGATGACTAGTATTAAAAACGTTTTTTCTTAAAAGCAATACTTCAACACATCATTCAGTTTGAAAGATAAAAATTATTTTGCAATAAGTAAAACAAAATAGTAAAAAAAGGAAAACTTGAAATTTGATATTTCAAGTAGTTTTGTCTTTGTGTAATTTTTCCTGAGAATGTGTGAATGTCTGAGGAGTAATGATAGAAAGACATTTAACTGAATAACTACAAATTATTATCAGCTGCTAGAATTATTTTGTAACATCCCTGGCAGATATAAACATAACAATCCCTATACACCCACTAAACACAGCTTTTCATTATTTTTTTATTCCTTGGTTCTTCAAAACAGAAAAAATAAGTTATGGTTTGACACAAAGTAGAAAAATTAATATTATTAAAATAATTTTAGAATTTGGTATCCAATATACAAAAACAAGAAAAAACATATCTAACATTTTTTTAGGTTAAATATAAAATAAATTATTTCAAAATGATGTTTATAATATTTCATATGAATTTTTATAAGAGGATAATATTTTTCAAAAATCTGATGTTAACAGGAAGTAAAAAAATTAAATTTTATGATTACTAACATTAAAAAATATCTTATCAAGTTAATAGAAATGATCATTTGAGACAAAAACACCACACCAAACTTACATCATTTCATTAAAACTATTGAATATTGTAAGTGCAAGGGAATTCTACAGAGCGTTCTACAGGTAAGCAGTGCAAAAAAAAAAGAAACTATTAGAACAGAACTTACAGTTACATCTATAGCTAGTTTAAGAGTAAAAGGTGAGACCTGTTTGCCAATTGAGTAGTACACTTAAATTCATGCATTCAATGTAACAAGGACCATCAGAACAATTGCTATGAAAGTATTTGTAGAAAAGACAAAGGGAAGTCTCATCACATTAGTGAGAAAGTGACTGGTTGAGATATCAGGTCAGGATTGATTACATTACAGACCCTTCTTTGAATTTCGTCAAGAATCTCCAGTAAGAGCACCAGACCAAATATGGCAGCAATAGTCCATGCATGGGCAAATGGTAGATTTATAAATATACAAAATGAATTCTGGTGAGAAAAATTATTTGGTACGTCACAGTGAACCAACATTCTTAGCAGTAGCCCTAGCAGTAGTTTCAATATAATTATACCACTTTATGTCAGTGGAAAACATGAGACCAAGGAGATGCAAAGAGTTGCTCTTCTGGAGGTTAGCATCAGCCATGCTGATGGCAGGCAGAAAATGTTCTTTATAGTCATTAAATGAAAGCAGATTTGTTTTTGAGGCACTAAAATTTACAAGCCATTTCATGCCCCAGTTAACTACTGATTGGAGGTCCTTTTCAAGAGCAGTTGCCAGTTTTATGGTGTCAAACCTGTTGGATTTACTAATAATACAGGAGTAAATAGTTGTGCCATCAGCATAAATACGTAGTTTAGAACTGATGACATGGGGCAGGTCATTGAAGAAGAAACAACACAAGGATACAGTCCTGGGGAGCCCTGCAATAATGTGAAATGATCTAGAAGCATATTCGTTCAACATTACCTTCATTACATGATTTGTTAGGAATAACTGGATTAAGCAAAATATTTGCCCAGAGACAGTGTAGCCCTTGAGCTTGTGGAGAAGGCCAGTATGTCAATCCCTTTCAAACTCCTTTGAGATATCTATCCCAAAATTTTGTTAAAACTAAAAAAGATCAAAGAAAACAATAAGGTAAATACAAGTGTGAGCCTGAAAAATATTCTGAGTGATCAAAAAACCCCAACTTATTTGTGATAGACACTTTGAACCATACCTAATTTTAAGCATGAAAAAAATATTTGTAATGAGACATGAGTTAACATATTTTTAAGTTGTTTTTTTTTTTATATATATTGTATATGATGTCCATACTGTTTTATAACTATGAATATTTAAGACATGATGTATAACATTAATCATTATAGTACAGGTTCTGATAGCTTTTTATACTAATAATTGCCACTTGAATAATCTTTCTTATATATGACTATTTTAGATATTATTAATGCATAAGTTATTCCCAAGTTACAATGAATATTTTGAAAATATCCAGTTGTGTTGATAATTCAGAAATTTAAATCTTATCAATTTAATTATGACTGAAAACACAAAGGAAAATTATGACAAAAATTAATAGTCCAGAAACTATTATTTTTTAAAATTATGACCACTTGTAAAATTTGTGCATTAAATCTGTCATGACTGTAGATTCCAATAACATTTGAAAAACTTTTATGTAAAACATCTTCATCCAAATAAAATTTTTAAAAAAATCAGTGTTATCATTAAAATAACTATTGTATAAATTTACATTATTCTTGATCCGATTTAGTATATTTTGAATATTTCTTTTTTTTTTTTTAAGCCAATCAACCCAAGCAAAGCAGGAGTGCCACTAGCACACAAGGGGTTACAGAGAGTGAGAGTAAGTGTAAAGAGGAGTGCTTGGGAAAAGGATAAAGAGAAGGGCAGGGATCAAGGTCAAAACATCAAAAGATGTCAATTGACATTACATTTGAATATTTGAAGATTATAGTTTTGTTTTAGAGGCATTAGTTTACAAGCCATTTCCTGCCCTAGTCAACCACCGATCTGAGGTCCTTCTCGAGGCCTATGGCCAGGTTAGTTTTATCAATGATGCCAGATTTACTATTATTTAAGGCAGGAGTAAATAGAAGTGTTGTCAGCATAGATGCCAACTTCGGAGTTGATGACATCAGAAACAACGTAGGACCCAGGATAGATCCTTGGGGAACACCAGTGCTCATGTGAAAGGGACTGGAGGAGAACCCATTAGGATGATCTTCATTTCACAATTTGAAAATGATTTCATTAAGCCAAATAATTGTCCTGTAATGCTATATCCTTGAACTTTATGAAGAAGGCCAGCATGCCAAACTCTATCAAATGCTTTAAAGATATCTAGGGCTACAGCTGGAGCTTCTCCATTATTGTCAAGTGCTTGGTATATAAATTCAGTTATGGTCATGAGCACATCAGCAGTGAACTGGACAAAGCAGAAACCATATTGCTTGTCTGAGAGCAGATTATGGGATGTAAGGTGCTTAACCTCTTCGGCATTGATTAAAGCCTCGAAGACTTTGCTGAAGAGTGATAAGAGACTGATAGGATGGTAGTTAGATGGGTCAGAAGAGTCATCAGGGTTCTTAAAAACATGGACCAGATGAGGACTTTCAACAGGCTGGAAAGCAAGAGTCAGTAAGGCAATAGTTATATTGTTTAGAGAGGACTGGTGCCAGTTCAGGAGCACATTTCTTCAGGACAACGGCTGGTATCCTGTCCCTGCCACTAGCCTTATGGGAAACTAATTTTGAGATGATGTCCAAAACCATTAATGGGGTTATGTGTCTGTCACCCAACAGAGCCTCAGACCTAGGGGAAATCAATGAGAATTTTCAAGCAAAGCATTCAGCCTTATCAGCTGAGGAAGTCAGTACCTCAAATTGATTGAATAGAGGAGGTATTGAGGATGTGCTGTTGTTCAGCACACTCTTGCAGAGCCGCCAATAATCTCTAAAACCAAACTTGCGAGATGCAATACATTGTTTTATTTTTCCAGCAAATAGTAGCTTTATTTCATTGAGGTCATGCTTGCACTCATTATGGGCAGAGATAAAGAGATGTCTGTTGCAATCAGACATGTCACTTCTGTACAGATGGAAGAAGTGATTCCTATGGGCAATAGCAGCTGAGCAAGTGGCTGTGAACCAAGGAGATGAGCATGATTTAACTATATTTTCTTGCAGGGATGAAAGCCTTGATTGCAGTTTTTACTCAGGAGGAGACCTCAGATGCACATTTTTAAACAGGAAGATTAAAAACCACATCCCAGGGGATATCATGAAGGGAATCATGGAATGAGTCCCAGTCTACATGTTGATAACAGAAAGATATTCTTCTGTTAGTAGGAGGTTCATTCCTGGGAGAGAAGTAGAAGGAGTGTGGATTTTAGAGTCCTTTCTAAACAGAAGGAGATAACCGGAAATTGAGAAATCAGAGGAGTGGGATTGATGAGTTAAGGTTGGCCTCACAAGGCTAGTATATCAGGAAACTTTTCAATGAGGAATGATCCAACAGTGCAGAAGTTGGATTGAATGCCATGGATGTTGGAAAAGGAAATGTTAAAAGGTTTAGGCGATTTTTTAGATCTGGTTTAGGTTTATTTTTATGATGGTTTAAGGTCATTTTGAGTCATGTTGGTAGTGAAAAGGCCTAAAGTAATAGTAATGTGACATGGGCAAAAAGGAGCTGGTGCAGACTACAACATAAAGTGGTCTCAGAGTTGCTCACCAGAGGTATGTGCAGGGACACCCTTCCATGTGTGACTTGGCACTACAAGCATCCAAATATTATGCAACTGATTAGAGCAGCCACTCAAGATGCTATACAAGAGTTAGGGCTCCTAATTACCAGATGGGAACAACAACCAGGGAACTGTCAACCTGGTAGTCTCAGTATGAAGAGACAATGCCACAGGCAGCACATATCACAAGAGATTCACAACAGTACTATTAAAGAGGGTGTAGAAAAGGAAAAGATTCAGGAACCCCTTCCTAAACAGGAAACAAAGGATGAGCCTCTATACTTGTTCAAGAGAAGGGGGAGGAGTATTGACCAAGTGAAAGGTAAGCCTATCTACATGCGCACAAAAAAAGAAACACAGGAAAAAAACTAACAAACAAAAACACAGAGACAAATAATTAGAATACGAGACGTCCATGAACAATGTGTGTGGCATACAGAGTTGAAACTTAAATATAAAGTTTCAACTTAGTTGAAGTACTAGCATGCACTTCTTGTTGAATAAGAACACTCCACATTCGTGACCTGGACTTCCCATGCTGTCCATTTGCATGAGTTAGCAGAGAGAAAAAAAAAAAAATTCAAAGAACTATTCAAAGTTTTCAAAAAAGAGGAAGATTAGATTCACTTCCATTAATAATATAAAAAGAAAAATTAAAAAAAAAGAAAAAATGGTAGAAGGAAATATATTTCATAAAGTAATGGTACCAACAATTAAAAAAAAAGATAATAGGTAAATAAGAGAAATTAGTTCCAATAATAATGTTTTTGGAAACTTGCAAATTGCCAATATCTGCAACCAACTAATAATAAATGTCTTCAGCAACCTTTTTTACAGTTGCTTTTTTGCTGTTATCATTGCATGTTTTTTTTGTTTTTTTTTAACCAGAGCTCATATTGCTTTTCTTTGGCACTCCTTATTACTGGTTCCCATATTGTATTCATTTCTAAGCTTGGTCGGCATACATAAAAAAAACATGCAATAATAACAGCAAAAATTGCAATATGAGCACTGTTAAAAATGGTTGCTGAAAACATTAAGTTTATAAGTCCCAGAAATTTATACACAGATGTCCTCAAGGACACATGGCACAGTTGATAAAGGCATTGGTTAGATCCAGTGACAGAACCCAAAGAGTAGTAAGTTCAATACCTGGTTAAGGCAGTGGAAAACTTGGCGAGGGGAATTAACAGGAGATAACTGATATACATTAAACATGGCACATGGAATTAGAACAGTCTACCCCAGCCAGCAAAATAAAGGGTTAAGTTCGACATTCTAACCACTTGAAGAAGGCCAGAGTGTACATCGGCCGAAAAAAAGATGAGGACAATAGTCTGAATAATGTAAATAGTGTACATAATACCTCATCTCAGAAATATAGACAGATACATTTTTACAGCTAGAGTATCACCATTTGAAATATAATAAAAACAATGCCGTAAAAACTTCATGAATAAATCCTTTATATTTATTTCCTTAATCTAGTGAATCATCTCCAGATAATTACAAAAAAAGAGAATATGAGAATCTTAGACTAAATGAGGAACTGCACAATTCTGTTTTCTAGTAATTAATCAATTACAAAAGCTATTGTTATATTTCTTACTGAACCACAGATAATGTATAAAGATGTTATCAAATTTATATGCTTTATGTATAAAAACTTATAGCTTCTAATTTACAAGACCAACATTCAAACCAATGAGTTACAAAGATGTTAACTTTTATTGAATAAATAATGAAAAATTTAAATGATATTATTTTAAGTTTAATTTAGTAGGAAGAAATATAACGGCAATTAATATATTAATACTTTGCAGCTATCTGTTTGGAAACAATCTTTAAAAGGATACTTTATGATTTAAAGAAGTAACTACATTATTTGCACTTGAATGATTTCCAGGAAGCAGAAGATCCCCTCTGAAGAAAGAGAGCAAAATAATCAAAAGGTTGATGTAAGTGAATTAACAAGAGAAAAGAATTTCTTCCTTCTCTTGACATAAAGTTGAGTTCTGAAGAGGCAATGTCTGAACAATTTGTATTATCAGGAAAAGTGAATAAGAGACAGATGTGCTTTTCTTATCTTACACAGAAATGGGATGGAGCCAAACTGTACTAAATGGAAAGTAAATAGAAGCACTAAGAGAGAAAATCACAATGAAAGAAGAAGAATTAATAGGAGGAAGAGAAAAGAAGGTAAAAGTGGTAAAGATAGGCAATGGAGACAAATGATAAGACCAAAAGTAAAAGAAAAAAAAATGAAAGAAGAAAAAGAAAATGAATATAAAAGGAGAGAAAGGGCAAAGGCAGAAAGAAGAAGAAGAAAATATCAGAAAAGGAGAACAATGGAGAGAAGATAAACAAATATAATCAGAATGAGAGATTCATTGAAATAACAGAAGAATTTGGAAGAACAAGATAAAAACAAAAAAAATTAAATGAAACTAGTGAAAACAAAACACACTTATAAATGAAAGTAAGAGATAAATATTTTGGGCCAAAATAGTAAATGGTGGTCATAAAATAAATCAAAGTATGTAAATACTATTTCAACAGGTTATTCTCACATAAATATTATCCTACTAGAGAAAACAGTTTGGTAAAATTTTGTTTTTCATAGAGAATGAATGAAAATAGATTTTCATTATAAAATGCTCAAATACTTTCACTACTGTCTAGCTTGAAATAGCTTTTAATATTATAAGCAAGTTATATTTGTTATCCAGATTGGCAGTTAAAGTTGACTACAAGTCTCTATACTAATGAAAATATAAAGATGAATTTATTTAACAATTCTTATTCCAAAGTTTTAGTAAAGAATTAGAGATTTTGTTTTAGTTTAATATGGTATAATTTTCAGTTTGAATTTCAAACATAAAAATTAATCTAATGAACTTATTATATATTAATCTATATAAATTAGTGCTCTTATCTTGGTTGTTACAGCCACATTATACCTCCAGCCCTTTTTTTGGATATCTGTAGATTTAAATTAAAAACATCCTAAAAATTTCAAACCAAATCCTATTTCAATCCACTGGAGTAGATTGTTCTCATTCCAACTATCCATAGAAGACAAAAATCTCATATCAGTTAATTCTTCTAAGTTAATTCCTCCTTGACAGGCAGTTCTTGCTCTCACTACCTAACCCAGGGTTGGAACACATGATTTCCAGACAACTAGATAAAATTAACCAACATGTTTTACCTGTAGAACAATCATTAAAATTTGATTAAAAAAGACCAAACTTTAGTTTTATGGCTACAAAATCTCATTTGTTGCAAATACAAAGGTGAATCAGTAAGTCTGTAGCCTAACATATAGCTATTAGCAGAATATTATCTGGAATTTTTTATATATATATATATATATATATATATATATATATATAGAGAGAGAGAGAGAGAGAGAGAGAGAGTGTGTGTATTTAAGGCAAATATTATTAAAAACAAATATTTTGTGTTGATTAATTTTACTGATCATTTTTTCCAAATTATGAATAATCCTTCTCAGATAAGGAGAGGAGTCCATAAGAAATTGTTCAAAGTTCATTTTGGAAGAAATACGGTCCAAGTTTTGTAATTTGGAAAAATCAATCAGTCAAATTAATCAACACAAAATGTTTGTTGTCTTTATCATATACACATACACACATGTATACACAACCAGAAATGTAAAAAAAATTGCTTCTTGTAATTAGATTTAATAACTTTCTAATTGGTAACAAAGTTCATTTTTTTAATATAAAGTATATGTAATTGACTCCAAGAGATGGGTCAAAATATTTTTCTCATTGAGGTTTTTTTTTTAATATATTTGATATATAGCATTTTGTTCTAGAATCTCCAGAAACTTATGTCAGTCTATACACATTATATATAATTATACCTTTTTTTGTTTAGAATCAACAGTTAGTTATATTTGAGTTTCTACAGTAATTATCTTAAGTTGAAGACTGATATCATGTTTTCCTTTTGATGTATATTCTTCAAATTTTAATGTTTATAAAATTACATTTTCTTCTTAAATTTACACTGTTTTCTATTGTCAAGTTTTCATAAGTTTCTTTTATTTGAATCTACAAACAAATTTTATTTTGATATAATTATAAAATCTTTATTATTAAGTGTTGCCATAAAAATAATGAGCAATGTAAGGGTTTAATGGCTATCACTAAAAAACTAGAATAAATTTATACAATGTTCTAAACTTTTCATATTTATTTTTTTTAGTAAAAGTATAAAACAGAATTGAAAATCCTACTTTATACAAATATAACACTTCCGTTCCAAACACACTGCAGATATTTGTCATTATCTTCAAAGTAAACACGACCATGACCACAAAAAAATTTACATTTTCTTAACCAACTAAATATCCAGATCTACAAGTATATGCACTTGATTTTTGAAAATAAATCTTGCTGAAAACTTAAGATAATACTTTATGTAAAATTAATCCAAATATCTCAAACTAATACATAAACAAGTATTCATTTGCAATATTTGTTTATGGAATAAAATAAATGACATTTTAGAGTATTAATTCAATAATTAATAAAATCTTAAAGACTAACATTAAGTTATAAGGAAGAACTTTTTTTTTTACTTTCCATAAATAATTTAAAAAAAGAAAAATTTATACTATGGTTTCCTGAATTCTTTTTAAATATCTGCCAAACCTTTGGAAAGGTTTGGCAGGTATTTAAAAAGAATCACCTGAATAGCATATGGAAAGAAAAATTATTACTTAAGTAGGAAATTCTTTTAATACAAGTTTATAAATGAAAAGATAAGCAAACACTGAATTAAGAAAAGAATAAAAAGAGATTATTTAACATAGCTTGATTTAATGCTTTGTTGAGTTAGCAATCAATGGATTTTACACATATATTATAGAACAACAAGGCATACTTCAACCATGGGTACAGACAACAGCTAGTATTTCATTTATAAATCAATGTTTGTAGAAATCAAATCCCAAAGAAGATCAATATCATAAAAACCGTCTTCTGTCATAACAGCTGTCTTCTCTCATCACATTTTAGTGTATGCATTAAAACATCTCATCAGAATCTTGCATATATAACAATAATTTTTAAAGATATTCACACAACTACCACGGAAAAAGGTTTTTTCCTCTCTATCATATTACTATAACAAAACTTAGCAATTATTTTTTGAGCAGTTCATAAGTTATTTAAAAAAAAAAACAATTCAAAAGTAAGTTTTTTTATCAAAAAAGAAATAATTTTCCAAATAATATACTGAATTTTACAATTCAAGAAATTGACTTTTTTAAGAAAATCATTACAATTGGAAAATGATTTACTAATACATCAGTAATGTTTATATTAGTTCTTGAGTTTTAATGTATAACATACAGACAAAATAATAAAACATTCTCAAAAAAATTTTAGATTATAAATTACAAAATCATATTATAATTCTGTTTGTTCCTCTGTTAGAAAGTATGTGCATTACACCCAGCCATTACCTCAGATAAATAATGGATCATTGTTTTGATTGTGAGGAAAGATGGAAGAAATATTAGAAATGATATTTGGTTTTAGTGAGAAAAAGAAAGTATATATAATAATAATAATAATAAAAGAAAGAAAGAGAAGATAGAGGAGGCAATAACTCTCTCATGAATTTAGTGTCTGTTCCAATGAAATGGAAAATAGTTGTCAATTTTGAATCTTTTTATTAGTATATTCATAATTCTTTAAATAATGACCTGCATCCATATTTATGATTGTTATTGCAATATTTTGTTAATATTGTTAAGCTGAAATATTTAACAAGTCAATACATGAATATGCATGAGTATTTTAAAGTCATGGAACTCACAGAGTTCATTAAATTAAGAATTATGATTCATTAGAAAATTCAAATAGGAAAACTGAACAGGTACACAGGTACTGTTTGTACAGCAATTATTAACTGTTACTATTGTGAATGATTTGTATGTATTGTATGAATGACATACATTTTTGAACCAAAACCAACACACATCTAGAGAACTTGAGTAGGCTATTCATTTATTCCTTTTTGTTTGGGGGGGGGAAAGAAATTGCTTCTTTATGCTTTGCACATGCTTCTGAAGTTAATATTTTGCATTAACTTTTACCAGCAGAATTTCAATAAATATTAAATAAACAATTTTTTTAAAAATTCATATATACTACATCTCTGTCCACATGTTAAATCTACTACAGAAATTTTGCTGTTTACTTCTGATACATGATTTTAGTATTTGTAATTTTATAATGTAGTTAATTATTAGAGTGAATGAAAGTTGTCTCATTTTAACAAATCATACATCACATATTAAATAAATAACATGCCAGCACAAATCTTAACATTAAATAAAATATCAACAATGAAGCATACTAATTTTATATTTATAGAAGCAAAAGATTTTACAAAATCAAGATGTTTTCTTTCTTCATATAAACAAAAACTGAATATTCTAATAATTATTTTATATTATAATAAAAGTTATATTAATAAATAAAACTATACTTACCTGATGTTAAATAATTTGCAATATATTTAAGAAATTTAATACCAAGTTTTCATGTTTATAATGTAGAACAATATAATTGGTAAAAGAATATGAAATCAAGAATGAAACAAAACAAAAAAAGAGGGAAGAGAAAACTGATATTGGCTACTTTTATTTATAAAATAATTTATATAATTGTAATTTTTAATTATTAAAAAATAAAAACAAAATATCTAAAATAATATTCTGGTCATTTTCATGTGGTTAAAGATCATATTTTAGTTTAATAATATAATCCCTAAGTTGGCTACTTTCTAATCAGATTTAATAATGTAATTGTTTTTTGTTTTTTTTTTGTTTTTTTTGTTTTAAATACTGGTCTTGATTGTAAAAAAAAAAACTGAATTAAATTTAATATTGTAAAGATATGATACAGGTAAATTTTCAATATTTTGGGGATGTTACTCATATGAAAGGAAACTAATTATTTTACAATTTCAAACATATCCATGTACATGATTGAAATTCTACACACAAACATACACTATTTCTGATAATAACTTACAATTGAGAATAGTTATAGAAACATGCTTATATGTGCTAAATCAAAAGTTATAAAGCTTACATGATACCATAAAAAATGTTTTTGACTGATGCTATATTTGATTAAACTTGGTCAATAACAAATTCAAAAGATTGATTTCAACTCAAAATCAAAAAATAGCAACCTAGTAGGAATGATTTTTCTTAAAATTAACAATTTTTTTGTTGTTGGGCAATCAAGAAACATTAACAAAGGCATATGTATACATGTACTAATCTCTAATTTGTATTTTTGCAGCAAATTAAAACATGGAAGTAGAGAGAAGTAATAATACAAACTAGAATAATGTTAAATGAACAGAGAAACTTTTTCCTTCCACTACTGATGTGTTGCATACTCAAAAAAATACATACGTTCTTCATCAACGACATAAAACAAATGTCTTCTTTAACAAAAAATGACATTATTTCATTGCTCAGGAATACAAGGCTTTTATTTTTTTGACAAAAAAAATGTTCACATTTACCTAGAGCAACTAATGCAAGAATAAACAGATACAAACAAAAAATATATAAAACCCCAAGCCCTAGAATCTCTGAGATGCCAGTGACGAAGTAGTATTTTTTAATATGTTGGCTGACATGGCACATCTACTTGCCAGAATTCCTATTCAAAGCAGTAAAAGAAAAAAGACAAACTTTTTGATGAATGGGAGAACAACAATTAGTGTCATCAGTTGGTTATTGTTCTAAAAATCTACATTATTCAAGGGGTTATTCTTGGAATAAGAATAGGCAAATATTCAGTTCTGAGAGAAGCAAATATACATTTCATACAAATCCTCGCAAGACTACACAGAACAGGTTAAAACAGCTTCCCAACATCAACATTAGTTTCTAATGGATAATTTCACAAAGTTGGATAACATGTAAAGTAGGAAACAGAATAGAATATATAAGAATGAGAAAGTAAGAACATTTTATTTATTTTGTATTTCATTAAAATATGTATTTTTATTTCCTTCAGCAAAATTATTTTAACTTAGTTGAGAATAGTGCAACTTTTCTACTTTCAACTTAAGATGAAAAAAATCCAAATAAAGATGCCTTTATAAATTTGTACTGAAATATGATCATTTCTAAAGAAAGAATATATTACACACACAATTTTTCTTTTGTGCTATCTAGCCTCTACATTATAATGTAGATTTTATAATATAAACCAGCAGTTAGTTGATTCTGACATATATTCATTTTATTTATATTAAATACAAAGCAATCAATCAGAATTGTTTATAGAATCAATATATTGAAGCTGTTTAAATATAATCTACAGACAATCATTTTCTCAGACCGATGATGAAAAATGACTTCAAGTAAATGAATTCTTTAGATCCTAAAGAAGCAATCCCATGGAATGGTGCTACATAACCACAACAAAGAGTTTTACCAAATAATACAAAAAAAACATCACTTTCAACAACTAAAATGGATAGGTGATGAAATTAGAAGGGATGTAATGACATAATCAAGATGCAGACTTTCCACATGAACTTAAAAGGTTTGTAACTCCCATCAATACTAGAAAGTGCAATAAAAGTTAGTGGACTTGAGAAGTTTAATTTCCTGAAAAACTGTTTCAAGAAAAAGGTTTTATAAAATTTAACTAACAGAAATTCTGTTTAGTTAATGAATACTGTATGTTTCTTGAATGGAAACAGCTAATTTCACCATTACCATTATAGAGAATAATGGATTATTTACATTATTCGGACTATCTTTGTTGCCATATTTATCACATACGCTCCTGCTTTCTTCAGGTGGTTGGAATTTCGAACTGAATCCTTTATTTTGCTCACTGGGGTAGACTGTTCTAGTTCCACATACCATGTTTGATGGATGTCAGTTATCAGTTATCTCCTGCTAATTTCCCTCTGAAAGTTCTCCACTGCCTTAACCGGGTATTGAACTCACACTCTTTAGGTCCTGTCATTGGAGCTAACCAACGTGTTTATTCACTGTGCCATGTGTCCTGGGTATGAATTTCTGGTTATTATAAACCTAATATCTTCAGCATCGTTTTTTACCAGTGCTCATATTGCAATTTTGCTGTTATCATTTCATGTTTTTACCAGAGCTCATATTGCAACTTTGTTGTTATCATTGCTTTTCTCTGGCACTCCTTATTACTGGTTCCCATATTGTATTTATTTCTATGCTTAGTTGGCTCAGGAGATTTTTGTGGCCTAGCATATGTGCTGATTCCTTAAGTTTACGAATTTTCCAATGGTGTTCCTTGTCTATGATCTCAACATGATCCCACAGAGGGCGGTGATCTCCCTTCTCTCTCCATATGTATCCATATAAAAAAAAAACCTCTGCATTATTTACAAGTGAACTGTTGTCCTCATTTTTGTTGTCATTATGTGGTAATAACAACAAAGATGAGGAAAATAGTCTGTATATAAAAAATAACGATAACTCCTCATCCCAGAATTGCATATAGAAAAAAACTCTACATTGTAATCAATTTTAAAAGGCAAATATAAACTTGATAGATAAATCTATACTTGTGGTAGAAGTGGGGAGAAAATTATAGAAAAATGGAAATGGGGGAGAATAAAATATTCTTTACTCCATAATTTTAGATGCTTCTTAGCAAATGTTAAATCCTTTAAATAATCAGCACATCCATCTTAATTGTTCTCACTCAGTTTGGTAATCAAACCATAAACAGTTTCTGCTTCTTTATTTGTATTGGTAAAATCTATGAAAATACAAAGTCCTTTTCTAATTGGATTATATTTAGGTCATAATAGATTATTTCTATATAATAATCATTTTCAATCCTGTTAAAGGAATGTTGGTATTAATGCCTGAAAATTGCTTGATTTTTTTAACATCCTTAAAATTGCCTATTTTCATGACATCAGCAGATCACATGTCTGAAGATATATATCTTATTTTGTACACAAACTTCTATCTAGGATTAAATCATATTTCTCTAGAACAACTTGTCATACCAAAATCATGGTTTTGTTGCTTTGGGCACCTTGTAAATTTGATATTTATATCAAGCTGAAAGTTGGTACTTCTATAATTATTTATGCAAATAAACTATTTTGCCTTCATTTTACCCTTGTTCCAAATAGTTTAGATGCTATGGACTCTTAATTTTTTTTTTCAGATGGTCTACAAAATTTTAACTGAACAAAGAAACTAAATTAAGGACATTAAAATAATGATTCCACTAGATTATTTTATTGCATCAAACCAAAATAATAAAAATGCATCACAATTCATTAAATATTAAGCAGTTTTATTGATACTCAAAATATACACAAATCAGTAAGGCAAAAATCATAAGGATATTTTTAAAGGAAATAAACAAATAGTTAGGTTTAGCAATAATAGTCAATATTTTCAGTGATAAGTCAGTATTTTAACAGCAACTTTTAATATTACAATGTATTCAAAATTGCTAATACCTTGATTCCAGAATTTATCATTAAAAAAAAAAAAAAAAAATGAATATTTCACGTATTAATTTCATTTTATCTATAATTTTGTGCAAAATGTGTGTGTAAATAAATGACAGGAAATCTAATTTTGATACTGTTTCTGATATGCTTTGTAAATGAAAAGCTCTCAAACTGGATAGTGCTTTTTTTGCATTTTGGCATTTCAGCCATTTTCAGGTCCTTATAAAAATAAAAGTACATAAGACACACTCAAGCAATTTTTGTTATCTACTATAAATACTAAGTATTGTCACCAAGTTTAAAATCTGTATATGCAATATCCTTAGAGTTAGAATTTTGTTGAGCAAAATGCAAAAAATGTAGAAAAATTTCAAAATGCTCTGATTTTAAAACTATTAAAGATAGATATTTGGGATTTAGCAATAAAATTAGCCAAGAAAACAACTGTGAATTTTCCCAGCTTTTTCTGAGGTCACTTGTCATTGATTTGTTCAATATGGATTGACCGATTTTTAATTTTTTTCATTAAAATCATCACTTTTGATTGTATTGTGACAACTATCATTTATCAGTCTAAAACGAAATGAATGTCAGGATTGGCATATTCATTCTCATATTGAAAAAAGTAGATAAGCAATAATTTTGGCATATTATGCTTCTTTTTAGTTTAAGAAAGATAAAACTTTAGCTCAAGTACCAAAAAATAGAATTGTGCACTTTATAGACAAGGTAATTTGAAGAATCAAATATGCAAAATGTGGTTTATGAAGTTTAATTCTATAGAATTTTTGCTGAACAATACTCCATGGTCAGTTGAAGATGATAATTAAATCCTAACTTGAGTAACCAATATTTTTAAAAAGGTATCATACTCAAAATATTAAAATAAAATGTTTTGAAAACCAGTACCAGCTTCATTATTGTTACTAACTTTGATGTGTGGTTCCAACATAGTTAAAGGAAAGAAAAACAGCAATACTGGATTGTATTTCCATGTGAAATTTTAGAATCAAACATAAGGTAAATGGTTCATTTCTTTATTAAACTAAATTGTTATAATAAAAGTAGATATTTTACAGTAACATGGAATGCAAGAGATTATATGCTAAATGAAATGAACCACCACAATTCAAAAGGCAGCCTTTAACTAGAGATGATGCTGCATATAGTATGAGATTTGAGTCCTCTACTATCAGTTCCATCCATAGAGTCATATGACTGATTTGAACAAGTACAACACCTAATTAGACCAGTTGAATATAGTAATCAATAAACAGTGTGTGAAATTAGTAAAAAGAAAGGTGACATTCAATCAAGTTAATGCTAGAAGATGTATTTTTCAATTTAGCTGAAAAGCTTCCATTCATTCAGAATATTTAGCAGATGTTGCAACTTTACATTCCCATTTAGTCTGGTCTTTAGAAAATTCTCTAAATAAAAAACAAATATATATAATTGCACAAGGAACCAGTTTTTTATTGAGAAAGATAAAATGATCTGTGATGATGGAATTTAATGATGGTGTTTAAATTCAAAATTGTACACAATACAATTTTAATTATTTAATTTGTAAAATTTCAACATAAAATGTAGACTCCAACTTTAAATATTCTGTAATAATATAATTTTGGTTGTAATTTATCAGAATATAGCTCACTTGTGTTAAGTAAATTTGTCAAGATGGTGTTTTGTTCATGTGTGCAAAATTTTTATTGAACAAATATGTAAATAGCTAATATAAACAAAAGTTCATTTCTTTAAAATGGAGGGATGAAGAGAAATGTAATAAATATAGAATGAGGAAGAAATACACAAATATACATTCATATTTTTTTTTTTATTCTCTAATAATATTTTTAATTTTTTTATATTCAGTGTGGTGCAGAAAAACATTATTTTGTCACTTGCTGAAAAAAGAAATGGTTTACATTGTAAAGTACCAATTTGCAAGATCCTTGTGTTTATATTTGAAATTGTTTCAAACCATTAACTGAACCATATCAAGGGTAATTGTGGAATTTTCTAGTGTTAAACTCTGGGCCATCTTTAGCTTACAAGAAAAGGTCTAACAGCTGTAATTTATGCTTATAAGAGAAACTAAATTTAGTTGGATTTCCATATCAGATTCAACTACTAAATAAAAATAAATGTAAACACAAAAACAAATTCCTACTATGTCACCTAAATCCCCACTCACTGATTAACAACTGGACTATATGTGCTGGTATTATGAACATAACAAATCTAATGTTCCAGCACCATGGCCTAAAGATCACTTAGTAGGCATGAAAGCTCTAGTAGCTAAATATAGTTATTTATAACTTCTAATATTGATCACTCATTTTATTAAAAAACTGCTTATCAATAATATTCATTTCAATATTGAATTCATTATATATATATATATATATATATATAGAGAGAGAGAGAGAGAGAGAGATAGAGAGTTAAGGTGATACCCACCAAAAACAATTAAGTTTCATATACAAAAGAACTTGATAATGCGTGGATATGTATTAAGTGTTGAACAGTGAAGATCATCTTTATAAATTGTACAAAATACTCAATACTTTTAAGAAGCTACAAATAATTTGAAATCTTCCTTTCCTTAAAGATCAAAAAAGAATGAGTAAATTAAAATCATCTTTAGTAGCAAGAGAAAAACCAAGACTGGATTTTATTAACATGATTCTTTTGTGCACTGACAATTTTCTTGGACATGCAACATCAAGCATTACTTCATTTCATCTTTAAGAAGAGAGGCAATTGATGCATAGTTCTTATGATAATTTAGATGAAATAGGAATGCATTTTTATGCACCTGTAGTTATTAATGGACACAAAATTGTACACATGACAAAAAGAAAATACAAGTATTCTTACAAACTAGATCACCTTGCAGCTAAAGAAATAAATGAAATGAAACTAAAAAGGACATAATTCTTTAGTAGTGAGGACTGACATTTAGAAAATAATCCTCACTAATCAAAACTGACACATCACAAGAAAGTAAATGAGATAATGATAGTCTATCTACTTACCCCCTCTTCTAATTAGTCTCAATTTGTCCAGCGTGCTGCATAGGGGCTAATGTGACAGTTTTGCAGCATCAATTGAGGAAACATGAACTACTGCTGCTTCTCTGTCCAGAATCATTTACTCACATACAGCAAGTCAGAGCTCTTTTCTTTCTTATGAACACAATGTCCTCATTAAATGTTGGCAATTGGTAGGAAGGGTGATGAAGGTTGGCAGGAAAAGCATGTAAAAAGATCTTTCCTTATTGATAGGACATGTAATGCTCATTAAGCTGAGCAAAGAGAAATTAAATAACATACTTGAGAACGCTACAGCTTGATAAGGAAAAAAAAAAACTTCTAAGAAGATCTGCAATCACATAATAGAGACAATGATCAGAGTGAATTCATTAAGCTATAAACCTCTACTAGTCTGCTGTAATGTTAACTTGAAATAATCAAGCACATCTTACATTTCTATAGGAGTGGCTCATTTCTAATTCAGTCTTTCTTGCTCAATGATAATAGAAGCAATGGTTTTATGAAGAGTTCAAATACTGTTACTTTTAGTGTCTAAAAATCATATAAAAATTAACAGATTTAAAATGTATCTATCAAAATAATACACATTAGGGATGTTTTGTTCAGATTAAATTCAACATCAAAATATAATAAAAGAAATACAACCAAAAATATACAACCTTGCTTAGGTTTACCTATATAATAATAATGATAATAAAGTTTGATTTTGTTTATTTCTATGTAACTTTTAAGTAGCTGAGACACTGTTGCCAGAGGTACTCCATTAAGATACCCTTAAAATGTTCCAAAATTAAAGGAAGCAAAAAATATTGGGATATTTGCATATATTTGGCAAATGAGAATAATGTCAGGGTGGTGTCAGTGTGATCAACTGAAAAGGAACACAAAAACAGGATTTTTCAAGGAAGATAACTATTAAATTCTAATTATAGAGTACTATCCTTTATTTATTTTCATAAAAATCTAGGAGCAAAAAAAAAAAAAATCTCTTTTTGGACATAGAAGTTAGTGTGTATCTTTAAGGGAGCAAATTCTTCCATCATAATTCTCTCTTGAAGGCTAACGCAATGAGTCATGAGGTTGTTTACTTAATATCCAATATAAGCTATAATCACAAGAGTTCACTGTGTTTTGTATCAGTTTGCTTTAAAAAGTTGCTGACAATTTTTACTTGATTCAATCAGAATTGATGCATCCAAAATATTCAGAAAAATAGTTCTATTTTACCTTTATAAACATTTGCCTAGAACATAAACAAATATAGGATAAAATATATTAATAGAAAAATGAAAATCTACATATGTATAAACATACATAAAAATGTAGCATTAGCATTCATGGATTTCAGTATTTGTTAAAATTTAAAAGTATGGCCTCAATAAATTACATGGTACAATAAAATGTGGTCTAATGTAACCCTGTATCATTTAGAAACTATGTTCTTAGGATGAAGTCATAATTCATGAAGATATAAGCAAACAGACTTTTATTATTCTTCTATTTACTGAAACTGACAAAAACATTACCTCAAAGATTTACATCTCATTATTTACTCTTTTCTGAAAAGATTTGTTATAATTAATTATATTTAAATCATTCCAAATAATTTGTTTTTAAAGTGAAAATTCAGTAAAACTTAAAAAAAAAACAAAATTGACCTACACATAGTAAAAAAAAAGATAGTTATACAGCTATAACTTGAATTGACACATAAATCAAATTTTAGCTTGTTAAGCTTGTGTATGTTTTAATTATCTCTAAAATTAAAGGTATAAAATGAAATAACATTTTGATAGATGCATTGCTAATCATTTTTACAGACAAAAATAACAACAACAAGAATTGTTATTCTAATAATGTTCTTTTTAATCATTTCACTCCAAGCAAAGTGAAAAGACACTAAGAAGCAAAGGGTTACTGTGAGTGAAAGAATGCGAGAAAAATCATTAAGGAGAGAGGATAATAAAAGAACAAGATTCAAGAAGATGACAATTGACATTGCAATTAAATTTTTGATGAAGGTGAAATTTGATTGGAAAGCAAGAAGTCAAAAGAGAGTTCCACAAGCAAGAAGCACAAAAGAAACTGTTAGCATTTGAAGTTATCGTTACGTCTAACAATTTCAACTCAATGGTGAGACCTAACTACCAATTTAGCACTATGCTTAATTTGTAAAGACCTTAAATAATGTAAACAAAATGATAAATCATAAAAAATACAAAGAAAATAAAATTGCAATAGCTGTTCCTACTTTTCAGAAACTGACATTTTATACTGATGAAACATTTACTTATATTTGAAATTTTAGGTTAGACATAACTTTATAATTAATTGTTGATAATATCTATAAATCTGTTCACATAAGAATGCTTATCTTATATATATTAACATTAAAGTATTTATTTATAGTTTTAGATAATATATGTTAATGTTGATAATAAAGATGATGATACTTATTAGAAAACTGGAGATTTCATAAATTTTATTGAAGTTCATTTGAATATCTACAATTGATTATTTTAAACAACTATGTGAATTTCTGCTACAAATATCTATGAAATGTGAATAGTTATGATTTTAATATAATTCGTAAGAAAGGAAAATTGAGGTTCACTGTTTTGGCCTAGCAGCCAAGGTAAATATAAACATGGCTGAAGTGCACAAAAATATAATTTGATGTTTTTTATTATACATCTGAGTACAAAGATTTTATAGAATTGCATAGCAAAGATAAGTATACCCGATTAGAAATTTTGCCATTCATTATGATGTTCCTCTCTTTCTCCAATAATTATATATATATATATATATATATATATATATATATATATATATATATATAATCAATCACAGCTCATCTTGATTGTTATAGTTACAATGTTTTGGCTGTTGTACCCTCCAGCCTTCTTCAGGTGTCTGTCTTTTTACACATTGACCATCTTGGAATTTCAAACTGAATACTAAGGCAGAATGAGAACAATATAACCCTGTGGACTGAATAAAGGGGTTAGTTTGAAATTCCAAGAAGGTTACCAAGTACAAAGGCAGACACCTGAAGAAGGCCATGTGGGTTGGGGAAAACAATTGCCAAAACATGATTATAACAACCAAGACGAGCATGCCAGTCTGAATAGCAAAACATATAATAATGATAATAATAATAATAATAATAATAATAATGATAATAATAATAATGAAAATTCCTCATCTGAAAAATTCCGACAAAGAGAATAAACTACTTGAAAAGCTGCTGAAATGAAGCACAGTAAGTTAAGTAGATAGAAATATGTAAAAAGGGTTTGATAGAAAGAGTTAATGTGTAAGATGAGGTGGAATTTATTAGTAGATAAAAAGAACAAACTGGTTGGTATTTCTGTCTTATGATCTTATCAACATCTACTGCTTTCTTTTTTTTTTCTTTCTAGGATTTTCCTATGTTAGAATGTAGTAAGAAAGAATGTGTCAGAAGCAAATAGTGATGGTGAGAAAGAAACTGATGGTTTCAAGTCTTAGAGAATGTGATCATAGTTATAATGTAAAGATGAAAGAAAACTTAATTGAACATAAAAATATGCACTATGAATATATGACATGACTGAAGCAGTGTAAAAATGAGAGAGAGAAAGTGGGTTAAAGGTTATAGTGATAAAATTGAAGAAGAATTCATCCTTTGAAATCCAAGTGATAATTTCTGAAAGTTTTGAGATACAGTGTCTTTTAATATGATGACAATATGAACCCATTTTAAATTAGCTTTATGCTAAGTAAATGTCATCAAGATAAAGTTCAACACTTTCTTCTTGAAAGTGCAAACTTTAACAAATGAACATTGACAATGATTGATATACAGCAGATTTATGGGAAGATCAAGCAAACCTGTTCTAAAATATTTGGAATTAACTCACTGTATGAAGAAATGGTTTGTTAATTTTATATCCTTTTATGCCCGTCAGCAAGGCTAATGCTAACATCCAGGAGAGTAACTGATTGTGTCTTCTCAGTCTAACATTTTTCACTGACATGAAGTAGAACAATTATATTGAATCAACTGCTAGATCTGCTGCTAGGAAAGTTGGCTCACCATGCCATACTAAGCAATTTTTCTTGCCAAAATGTATCTTACACCTTTATAAGGTTGCCATTCACCTATGTATTGAATATTGCTGCCACATCTGGTCTGGTGCTTCTGATATGTATCTAGAGATTTTTGACAAAATCCAAAGAATCTGCAATGTCATCAGTCCTGACCCAGCATCTTGACTTCAATCCCTTTCTCACTGTCTATTCTATAAATACTTTCAAGGTAATTGCTCTAATGAGCTTTCCTATTTGGTACATTGACTTTATGAATTTAAGCACAGTACTAGATTGGCAGTTAAGTTTCATTTTACAGTTGAAATTGTTAAGTATAAGACTAATTTCTATGTTAACAGTTTCTTCTCTTGCACTTCTCACTTGGGAATCTTTCTTTCAACTTCTTGCTATCCTGTCAATTACAATCTTCAAAATTTTCAATGCCACATCAATCATGATCTTCTGTCTCTTTGAATCCTTGTTTTTTAATGTCCTCTTTCCCATCAAAGTTTTCTTAGTTTCTTTCACTCTTAGTAACCACTTGTGTCTTGGTGGTTTTATTCCCTTACTTGGTGTGAAATGGTTATATATATATAAAAAAAAGATTTCTGAAGTATTCACCGAATTAATGCAAATCATGAACAAGATCACATTTCAAGAGTAAAAAATTTGATTTTTTTTCCATTATCGCTATTTGAAAATTCTTATTAAACAGAACAAAAACAAAAAAAAAAAAAAAAAATTGCAAAAATTTTTATTTTTAACAAGAATACTCTTGTAATGTGTACATTTTTTTCTAGAAAATGAAGTAAAATAATTATCATAAAATTTCACAGCTTTAATATATTGGCAATATTCTTTTAACAATAGCTATTGTTAATTATGCAATAATAAACAGAAAATTTTCCAAGTTTTTCTTTCTATAAATCTTAAAAATGATTGAAGTATTTTGTAGTTAAACTGTCTTATTGTCATAGAATAAAAGTGTAAGCATAAAGGTAAGAATACAGCTAAATCCAAAATATACACATTTTTCCACAAAATCTGCTAGAACATGGCTATTAACTACCAAAATGAGCATGCTGGTCTGAATAGTAAATTCAACTTAGAATCTGAATAAAATTAATTTTGCTATAATATTTAAATGTGTTTTATTTCTTAAGCTTAGAAATTTTAAATTCGTGAAGTTGGAAATATATTTCTGCTATAAACAGTAGCACAGACATTAAAAAATTACTAAATAACTTGTCAAATGAAAAGAGAAGAAAAAAATATGAAATACTCATAGACATTTATAGTAATGCTAATTTCAAATGAGGATTTAAAGAAATGAAATTTGAAGATAGCATAACGATATTTGCAATTGATTTACATCAAAATTAGGATATTCTGGCACAAAATATATTGAAGAGTTGAAGTTTAACAAATTCGAAAATATTTTTTTTAAATATTGTTTTTCATTTTCCTGTTTTCATCAACTTAACTGAATAAAAATATCATAAACTTCTATTTTAAGATTATAAATATGATTATTTTATTACTCATCATGTAAAATATATAATTTAGTTTCCTTTAAAAACCAAGAAACTTACAAGATGACAAGTAAAAAATATTTTTAATGAATTTGATAACCATTTGATGCAAATAGAATATTCAAAATCTATATATCTTTTCTAATAATTAAACAAAAGTCAACTACCATCTTAAAGAAACATCTTCAAAAGCTGGCAACATAAGACTGAATACCAGTGGATACCAAATAAATTTCAGTTAACAAATTTAATTCTAAGACCATTTTCTTTAATTTTGAGGAGAATCTTATTTAAACAGAGTTCAATATTGTTAAAGAATTTGTCAAATATTTACATCATTTTTGTTATACAGATCACATAGGCTACTTTACATCTAACTTGAATTATATTAATATAACAATGTTATGTTTACTGTCAGAATTATTTACAATAATCTTTTTACTAAGAATTTTAATCTTTTTTTTTTTAATTTGTCTCACCCCATGCAAGGGGTATAGGAGAATTAGGAAGAGAAACATTAATGAGTAGAAAGAAAAAAAAAGAGTAATCAGGAGGAGGACAGTAGATAGCGATTGACATTGGATTTAAATTTCTGCAGATTAAAGTTGGTTGGAAAGTATGGAGCTGGAAGGGAGTTCCACAAGTGAGAAATGTGAGAAAAGAAAGTGTTAGCCTAGAACTTATGGCTTCATCTAGCCAGCTCAACTGTAAATTGATGAAATCTCAATAGTAGTCTAGTACTGCACTTAAATTCAAAAAGTCTACCATAGTGAAGAGCTCATCTGAACAATTACCATAAAAGTATTTATAGAAAATGCACAGAGAGACAACCTTATGGCGGTGGGAAAGTGACTGAAGCCGAACTACCAGATCAGGGCCAATAATATCACAGATTCTTCTTTGGATCTTATCAAGGAGCAGGGGCACCAAACCATGCATGGCAGCAGTATTCTAAGCACAGATGAATAGTAGACTTATAGATATGTAAGATAGATTCTGGAGAGAAAAATTGTCTCACACAACACAGTGAACCAACTTTCTTAGCAGCTGACCTAGCAATAGATTCAATGCATTTAAATTTTTGCAGATTAAAGTTGACTGGAATGCATGGAACCGGAAGGTAGTTCCACAAGTGAGAAAAGAAACTGTTAGCATTGTACTTACAGCTACATCTAGCCAGCTCAACTGTAAATTGATGAGATCACAATGCCAATCCAGTACTTCACTTAAATTCATAAAGTCTAGGTACCATAGCAAAGAACTCATTTGAACAATTATCATGGAAATATTTATAGAAAAGACACAGAGAGGAAACTTTACAGTGGTGGGGAATTGACTGAAGCTGGGATGCCAGATCAGGACCAATAATATTGCTGATTCTTCTTTGGATATGTTCATATACATACACACAACACAAACATTATATATGTATATATATATATATATATATATATATATATATATATATATATATATATATATATATGCACACACATACACACACACACAAGTGGACAGTAAGGTCTATACAGAGTGGTGACAATCTGTTTCATGGTTGAATGCAATTTTTAGACAAGGCCTGAAGTTTGTGTTCAAGCATGAAACAGATAATCATCACTTAGTCTTGACCTCATTGTCCACTCTTATATTTTACACATGCTCAATCCCTGATTTGGCCACTTTTGCCCATAAATATAACATACCACAAAACTATATTTTCATATGTATATGCACATGTATACAAAGAAAAAGTCTGCAGTTATACATGGAGATTTGCACATGCACACACACACACACACACACACACACACGTCTGTGTGTGTCTTAGAAACACCACTAACAATTCATTTAAAAGATTTTGTTAATGAAAAAATTTAAAAAAAAAAGAAAAGTTATTTAAAGAAGGTGAACATGCAGAGAAGGAAAAAGTAATTACCAAAAGAAGATGGCCAAGTGAAATTAAATTACTTTCCAGAGGAGACATGTTGTAAAGCAAAAAGTAATGTATAGCCATTTGTTTTTTCAGTGTTGTTAATTTTTTGAATAAGTTCAACATTTAATAAAAAAGTTTTATAAGCAGAATTATGCTGAAGATATTTTCATATAAATTATTGAGACATTTTCATTCATAACTTATAATATTCTTATGTTTGAAATAGATAAATAAAGAGTAATTTTATTTTTTTTCAGTCAGTATTTCTATTTTTATTTCAAAATAGAATTTTATGAGTGCTCTTATTTTGGTGGTGGTACTTTTTAATTTCCTTTCTTAATCAGAAGCTTCCAGATGATAGTCATTCCT
Organism: Acanthosepion pharaonis; assembly: GCA_903632075.3. NCBI lineage: Eukaryota > Metazoa > Mollusca > Cephalopoda > Sepiida > Sepiidae > Acanthosepion > Acanthosepion pharaonis. The sequence goes on from CAHIKZ030005587.1 coordinate 550,844, forward strand.
ATGCTATGTCTACTAAAGAGGTTGTCAGTGCCTAACAGATGCACTGATTTTGTCCTTTTATCCTCCAGTGTGGTTCTCTAGCAAATAGGTATATGTTAAGTATTAACAATTTCCTCAGTAGACCTAGCATAGAGCTGATAGGGACTCCAATATCCTTGAGTCTGGTAATGCTGAAAAGTCACATACTCTGGTTCAGTGGAAGAAATGGGCAAGCAAAACAAAGGTGGATAAGATCTAGTGAGTATTAACTGATATAAAATATCCTCTAGGCATAGAAAGTGGAAAGAAAACAATCTAACCCTACAGAATGAATAAAGGGTTTAATCCAACATTCTAAAAAGGTAACCAGATATGATGATAGATATCTAATGAAGGCAGTGGCCCAAACATTTTGATTATACAAAACAAGATGATGGAAAGGTATATAATAGCAACAATAATAATTTCTCATTGCAAAAATTCTAACATAAATTCTATCTATTATTATGTTAATCAAATATTGGCTTCTATGGCCTATAGTGTTTTGGATTTATTTATAAATTAAGTGTATATTGCACTCCGTATAATAAAACCCAAAACAAGTTATCAATATTTTTTAATAAGGACATATAAGCTGAAAGTCACACAATATATTTCTCATTTAAGTATATATAAATATTCTGAAAATTTAACAATATTGGTTGTATAATCCCAATTTTATGAAAACATTAACCTGTATAATAAAATCTAGCACAGTGTACTTGTATGTGATTATTCTTATTTCACTTAAGAGATACCTACGGTTGAACAGTCAAACTTGATAAACAAGTTCAGCAGAAACATTTAACCCAAACAACGATGATTCAGTTCAAAATATGTGTTACTACAATAGTATCTTAATAATCTTGCTATTGCTTGCTAAAAACACAAGAAGCATAGAAAACAATTAGAGTATCTGTGAACACAAACCCATATCTTTCATTTAACCTAAATGATAACACAGAAAGAAACCTTACATTTTATCAAAACTTTTTGTTAAAGATCTCAGCTTACAAACAGCCAATTTATTTTGTATGAAATTATACATAGTAAATCTAGCATTTTCTTTACATCATCAAGCAAATGCATGTTGCTTTCAGTGCGATGTGAACCAATAGTTTGTTGCTGGCTTCAGCAGATATAATGGACAAATATCATAAACAGTTCATAAAAAGAAGAATCTTTTCCCTATTTAAAAGCAGAGGTTTCTCATAAAAATCAAGGAAACCCTCCATGTCTGTTAGTATACAAGTTAAAACAATATTATATAATAACATTTATTGACTTAATCAGCATTTGTAATCATAATTGTTGTGAACATGTGAGCAAATATTTCTCAAGTGTGTTCATCCATGTGTGTGAAACCCTACTAACTTGAGCCACACCTGCTCTACATAGACATATTATACCTTTTTGAAATCAGGATGATCCTGGGATTGAAAATCTGCTCTTTATCTGGTGCTTGAACATCCAGCTAATACTGGATTTGTGTCTGGATGAGGAAGGAACAGTTAAAAATTCAAATTTTAAAATAGCTGAAAAAATTTAGTGATTTTAAAAGTTTTTAATTTATATTGAGTTTAAAGTAACACAAAAACTTTGTGAATTTAAACATTTTTGTTTTAAATTCAGTTTTAAATGTCTCCAAAACTTTGTGAATTGAGGAAATCAATTTTATTTCTTCAAAATGCCAAGGAATCAGAGTTAAAGTGGGAGATTTCGTGACATGAAGTTTTAAAGTTTCACAGAGTTTGTGATTTGAAGAACTCAATTTTTGGCCTGAATTGTAATTTCAGCCCAAATCAGAATTCTAGCCTAAATCAGTCTTTTGGCCTGAAATGGACTTATAGCCTAAATCAGAGTGAGGTTTTGAAGTTCCATGGAATTAGTTGAGGAATTCAAAGTTATCTCTTCAAAATTATCACTGCTATTTTCTAAGGCAAACCAGAGGTTCCTTTAGTTTTGGGGCAGATGCTCAATTAGCCCTCCACAGGAGCTAGCTTAACCTTTAGCAAATTGTTGCTATAGAATTCTCTCCCTTCGTATGCTGTAGGCACATTCTGTCACCTCGAGAGGGTTGCTATAAATAAACACTTGTGAACTGTTCTTTGTAGAATATATGAAATAAAAGCATACATCAATTGGAAATTTACAAGATAAAAAATATACTGCATATGAAAAGAATATCTGATTTCCATTGAAACTAAAATCTAAGAGTCATGTACATTGAAGAGAACATGACTCAAGACTGTGTATATGCTATCCCGTGCAGCTGCAGAAAGAAATATAAAGGGGAGACAGGCTGCCCCCTTAAGCTAAGGTTTCAGAAACACCAGAGAACTGTAACACAAGGGGAAGTTGAAAAAACAGATATGGTTGACCACATATGGAGAGAAAAGAGAGATCACCACCCTCTGTGGGATCAGGTTGAGATCATAGACAAAGAACACCATTGGAAAATTCGTAAACTTAAGGAATCAGCACATATGTTAGGCCACAAAAATCTCCTGAGCTGACCAAGCATAGAAATGAATACAATATGGAAACCAGTAATAAGGAGTGCCTGAGAAAAGCAATAGCAACAACAAAAATTGCAATATGAGCACTGATAAAAAATGGTTGCTGAAGACATTAGGTTTATAATACCTAGAAATTCATACCCAGATGTCCTCAAGGACACATGCCACAGTGGATAAAGGCATTGGTTAGATCTAGTGACAGGAACCAAAGAGTGCGAGTTCAATATCTGGTTAAGACAGTGGAGAACTTGGAGAGGGGAATTAACAGGAGATAACTGATAACTGACATCCATTAAACATGGCACGTGGAACTAGAACAGTCTACCCCAGTGAGCGAAATAAAGGGTTCAGTTCAACATTCCAACCACAATGGCTGAAACGTTGTAATAAATATGGTGACAAAGATGAGGACAATAGTCTGAATAATGTAAATAGTGTACATAATACCTCATCTCAGAAATATAGCTACATCTTTTACTTGTGAAATATTTTTTAAATGATTAATTATGCTAAAAAATATAATGCTGCTACAAATTAACAATACTGAATATCATTAGACAACAAGAAGTTAATTATTTGTACACTGATAATGAAATTGATTATTTGAAGCATGCAATAATTAGTTGATAAGTTAGACATTTTGAAATATGTTCATAGTAAAGTAATGAGATTTTGAAATGCTGTTGTGTTAAATTTGTATGAAAACAACTTATAGATTTCTAATGTAAGTAAGTGTTACATGAAAGCTTAACTATAGATATGAGCAAAAATATCATGGTATATCTTATTAAGATTAAAAATATAAAATAAACAATTTCACTGATCACGGAATCATTTTCCTAATTCAAAGAAAGAAAATTAAAGTAAAAAAAAACAACAAAAAAGAAAAAAATTGGCTGTGAACTTAGAAGGAAAGAAAATACTTTGAATTAAACCTATATATATTTACATGAGTTTGAATTAAGCTGCCAAGGAAGCAGATAGCAAAACAAACAAGAAATAACTATCAGAAACAAAAATGCCAACACATCATTAGTGAGGCAAAATTTTACACTTCCCTTCCACAAAAATTACTGTAAAGACTAGTCTTGTTATCTCTCCCCATGTCTGCTACTAACATTTGTAACTATCAAAATAATTATATAAAAAAAAAAAGGAATCACCATTAGTAATTTCAGATTTTATTGTAATTTACATTAAATATATTAAAAAAAAAATTAACATCAGAAAAAAATAATTTGCTATTTCCTTGTTAAAAGTGCAGTTAAGAAATACTTATTCATCAATACTTACAACTATACAAAGTTATACCTGGAAAGTTCAACAAGAATTCTTTCTGGCTTTTCCTTTAGTGGAATATCATTACTTAATTCCAGAATACAAGAAATAAAATGATTAGAAATGATTCTATAATATTTTAAAACTGATAAAATATTGCTGGATAGCATTCAACCTTTATGATTTATATTATTCTAAGATTGTTTTTAACAGAAAGCTAATGTATTCATTTACATTTAATATATAATAAACAAACTGAAAATGGATTTGGATCAATTTTTCCAAGGATAGAATTTGGGTTGAATTTTTAAAGTGATTCAAAAACACAAACCTATACAGAATAAAGAGATTTGTGGGGAAATAATAGCTACCTACATTGTTAATGAACATCTGTTTAGTAGCTTCACTGTTTGTAAGTTTATCTACAGTTTTAAACCTCTGTAAATTGAGAAATATCAAGATAAACTAATAATAGTGTGTTCTACACTAAAATGTATTCCCTTAATTTCCTTTGGCTTGCTATATGTCTAACCATAAATTTGTTCTTATTATGTAAAACTCCAACTAGAAATCATGTAAACAAGATGTGGATTGGTTGAAAGGATGACTGGAAAGGTTATTTGCCTCTAAAACCAACAAACAAATGAGGAAGAGATGAAAGAATGGAAAGGATTTATATTCATCTTTTTCATAGACTCTCTTCTCTATATTTACCTTTTTTATTTTGAAAATTTAAAAAAAATACTTGCCTTTGTTTTCAGAAGCATATATTATGCTATTTTTTTTCTAAAGATTATCAAATAATGTTTAAAAATTGTAATCTTTTCTTCATTCTTGATACATCACTTCTTGATGCCATGTTACTGTGTATGAATTTGAATGGCATGTTTGAATCTTCTGCTAAAGTTTACCCTGTAAATCATTATCACAATATCTCACAAATGAAACCAAAAAATATAGATATCAATGAAACAAAAAAAATAAAAAAAGATGTCAGTGAAAGATCAACAAAAATGGATGTTTATAAGGTTTAAAATGTTGATTCCATTAGGAACTGAGTTGAATGTATTCAATGTTGAATGTTTATAGTAATTCTTAATGCAGGGATAAAAAAAAAAAGTAAGAAATAACAATATAAGATGTTTCTAACAAACTATTTTACATGAAAACAATCATTTATGTGTGTGTGTATATATATATATATATATATATATATACACATGTTATTGTTTCCACTGAAATATCTTATGAATAAAAACTTTTCAAAAATATTTACACACATAAATCTGATAAAAATACAAGAACATTTTTTTTTTATTACTTGTGTGTCTATATTTGTTGCATAAATTTGTATATATTTTTAAAACCAAATGTTTGCATTTTAACCAAGAAATAAAAATAACATGTAATTTTTTAAATTAAAAATATAATTTGGTAAAATTTATCAATAATGATTTTATAAGTTAGGAGAAAACTGGTCCACTTGAAACAGTGAGGTGGGGAACAAAATATTTTAGGGCAATAAAAATGAACTTGTCCCAAACTGACTAATAGATAAAAAGACACTTAATAAAATAGGTTAACAATACTTAGATGTGTGTGTGTGTGTTTTTTTTTAGCCATTCATCTAAAACTTAATTTACAATTATCTATTGATAATTTATATTTTTTCTAAGTCTGGCCTTCTTATTCAAGGATTAGTTTACAATTATATTTAAACTTGGTCATAGAAATATTTTCTGGCTTTAAAATAACCTGCAAAAGGTTGATAAGCTGTAAAAAAAACAAATCAATCTTGAAACTCAATCAATGGTTATAGATGTCAGACTGCATTTACTCCAGTTTTCTTCCCTTTTCACATTGACATATTAGTGACAAAACTGTAGCAAGATAGTTGAAGATGAAACAGAGCACAGGGAATGTTGGGTTCATGCTGTACCAGAAAGTATTAACACAAAAGTGATAATTGATAGTCATAATTAAATTCCTTTTTAGAAGTTATTGCTAACTGAATATATTTATTGAATCATTTTTTTTTTCTCTAATTATTCTGATTTTTTTTTAATTCAGTAATGATCATCAATTATCAATGTTTCTGAGTTGTCCAGCAGGTAAATATGTGCAACTATGCAACCTTCATGAACTCTCAATAAATCCAACAACCAGTTTAATTTGATTTAATATAAGTAATGTCAACTACATATAAATAGCTCCTGTTATTCTTTTTCATTTCAAATTGTGTGTGTGTGTGTGTGTGTGTAATCATACAAAGAGACATGTATAAATACACAAAATATTTAATCAACTCTAAACAGAATGATTTCTTAAAAAAAGATCATAAAATATTTTTCTAGTATATCTACTTTGTAAAAAAAAAAAAAAAAGAAGTAATTTGTTAAGGGGGAAAAAACTAAAATGCATGTGAAGAAATGATTAACTGTCCAGAATAAATATAAAATAAAAAGATATTTATATGAAACAAAAATAATATACTTAGCAGATTAAATCTTCACTTACTTTTGAGAAGGTAAAAATCAACATTAAAAAACTAAATGTTAAAAAATAGAAAACAACAAAAGTGATTGCAGTTTTTATCTGTACAAGTAAGAAGAAAATACTTTGGAATCAATGCCAAACCTTGGGAAATTATAGGCCATTTTTTGAAATGAATAAAGTCATCATTATTATTAATAACAGAACATGAATAAAATTTTATTTGAAATATTCTGAAAGATTTGGTCAGGTTAAATGAGCTTAGTCTTAAAATATGAAGACTGCCTTGTGTCGAAAGTGTAAAGTGAATTGAGTTTACAAAATAAGATCAACAAGTCTTATTTTGACCAGCAAAAACGAAAGTAATATAATAAAACAAAATACAACTAATAGGATAGACACTTTCTTTTCTTACAGTTCTTCTTCTATGTGCCATGTCCCTTCCACAATTTCCTGTTCGTCATAGATCTTAGTAAAGTTTGTCTTTTTACTATCTTCTTAATCCTTCCTCTGCCAACCTAGCAATACAAGCTTATTAGGTAGGTTATTTACTGTTTTGTGCTCTCCCTCTTGCCTTCAATATACCCTGGGAGTGTCAAATTCTCCAAGACTTCTTCCCTTATTATGTTCCCTAGAAATTTCAACTGTCTCTTGATTCCAATTACATTAAAAATTCTTCATTACATGTTCAGTTTGGTATTTTCAGCCATCTTCTATAGAATCACATTTCTTTTACCTCAAGTCTTTTCTTCATCTGCATGGAGATTGTTCATATAGGAAAATCAATATTACATAACAATTCAGCATTATTTTCTTTGTTTCTAATGAAATTTTTCTGCTTCTTAAGACTTTGCTTGGCTTTTGGAAGGCATCTTTTGCTATTACAATGAGTCTTTGGATTTTAGTGTCACATTTTCTGTCCTCTGTTTAAACACTTCTTGACCTAGATATTTAAATTTTTCTGATTTCTTGATTTCGATGTCTCCAATTCATAGTTTGCATTTTGGACTGTTCCTTTTGATGACAAGCATGCAGTTGATCTTCTTACAATTGATGTTTAGCCCTTTCTTTTTGCTTTTCTTTATTACCTTCTGTAGGAGTTCCTGTCATTTTCTTTCTCTGCCTGCTATCAGTACTGTCATCTGCACATCTTATGTTTTTAAGATTGTGGCCATCAATAATGAATCATGGAAGGAATTTCAGGATTGCTTCACTGCAAATGTTGAACAAGTCCAGTGAGAAGACTAACCCTTGTCTAATACCCTTTTCTATTTTTGTATATTTATTAAATTCATTTTCTATCTGTATACACAAAGTTTTCTCCCAGTATAAATTCTGGATTATTCCAATACCTTTCTCAAATTATCAAATGCTTTTTCATAATCTATAAAACATAGCTATACATCCTTCTGCATTTGTATTGTTCTTTCTGATATCATTCTGAGCTTAAATATAGTATTTCTTGTTTCAATGAAACCACACTGTCTTTGTCCTATATTCAGTGAAATTCTGCTTCATGCTCTATTCATGAGAATTCAGATAAGTCCCTTTCTGTGACTTTCATTTCTGATTGTCCAATGGAGTTTGCATTCAATTACATCTGGCTTCTTAGGCAGCACTATGAAAATAGATCAACTTGTGTCTTCCAATATATTACCATTGTCATATGTTTCATTTATTATTTCTGCAATTTCAACGCCAAAATCTTCTAAGGCATCTCTATTACAAAATCCATCTGGTCTTGCTGCTGTGTTCCTGTTCAATTTGGCTAGTGCTGATTTTTTATTCAGACTTTAATATATCTGGTTCTTTCATATTTTTGTATATTGCAGATTTTCCTTTCATCATGGAAAAGATCTCTTATGTATTATTTACATCTTTGAGGTATTTTTTCTTTCTCTATTATCAACATTAACTCTTTTGATTTTATGCACCCTGTTGATGCCTTATCTGTGATGCCCATTTTTTTCTATTTCTGTATATTTTTCAGTTAAGCTATTCTTCTTTTGCCTACCTGCACTTGTTTCTGATTTCTTTGTGTAATCTACTATATTCTGTACCATACCTTGGCATTGTTTGCTGTCGCTTTTTCATCATATCAAAAATTTTATCTGTCATCCATTCTTTTTCCTCGTCTAGTTTTCTTTGGGAAGATCTTGTTTGTCAATGTTAATAAAACTTCTCTTACTGTGCCTCACTTTGAATTTCCATTCTCATTTAGTTCATTGTATTTGCTTTAAATACTGTTAGTATACAACTCTTTGCAATTTGGATTATTCAGGAGTGTGTTCCATTGCAATTTGAGTGCTGCCTTGACCCTCTTCAACTTCCATAGTTTCACTGAGATTACATATTACTGGAATGTAATCACTCTCATAATCAGTACTTGGGTATGTTTTGCAGTGTAAAACTACATTCTTGAATCTCTTATTATGTAGTCAATATGGTCTTTCATTCCTCTCTTGGGCTTCTCTATGTCCATAAGTGTCTTAGGTGTTCTTGAAACCAGATGTTGGCTATTTGCTGTGCATCATCAACCCATTTTTCTCCTGATTTATTATGAGTTCATAGTCCAAATTTGCCAACTATTTCATCATCTTGTTCTTTCCCTACTCTGACATTCAGGTCTTTCATGAGAATTATTCTTGAAAATACAGTTTATCCTCTTTCTCAATACAATTATGCCATTTTGTAATAAAATGAGCTATTCATGAATCATTCAAAAATTGGCCCTCATGGCAGTAGGGATAGAAAGTACTTTGAGATGTGGTTGTTAATTAAACTAACTCAAGAATATTTGTCACTGCAAGTAAACCATAAAATCACTTTCAATGTGCTCTAAATTTTGCCTTTTGTTTCATCTTCAAGTTTAATTTTGTTAACTATATTATCATGATATTAAGTTATAATTATTTTAGTGGTTATGACAAGCTGCTGAATAAAAATCCTAAAAGTAAAACAACTTAATAGTAGTAGCAATATTTATTATAGGTTTTGCCAGTGTTTTTTCCATCCATTTTTGTTGATGGGTAAGTAATCTTACTTAATGGTTAAAAATGACTGAGTGAGTGAAGACAACACTTCATCAAACCTTGTGAATTGGCACTACAGAATCACAATTAAAGAAGTGCACCAAGTAACAAAAACCACATCATTTGAGGACTTTCAACAGCAGCAACCACTAAAATGGATATCCCATGTAACACAAAGAGAAAATAAGGACATAATCAAGATGACATTCCACACTACATCAATACTGGAAAGAGCAATAACAGCTATTTTATTTAAGAAATGTATTTTCCTGAAAGATTGTTTTAAGAGAATAGTTTTATAAATTTCAACCACTATTAGTGCAAGCTACTCAGTCAATGAATGCTGAATGTTTCCTTAAGAAACATTTAATATTATCCAAATATACTGAGTTTGAAAATTAAAAAAAATAAAAAATAAATAAAATGTCTTCTCTAGCAACTTTAATATATATATATATATATATATATGTGTGTGTGTGTGTGTGTGTGTGCTTATATAGAAATGTTTTTGATCAATTCTTCACTGCAAATATAGAGGCACAATATGCTTGGTTGATTACATTTGCTTAAGAGAAGAAAAATAAATTTGAATTTAACTGTTTCACTATTCACTTTCATAAAACCCATATTATCCAAATGAAATTGTGATCTTATCAAATATAACTGTGTGTGTGTACACCTATGTCTGTGCGAGGAATATCATAAGCAAAATTGACTTGGAAAATTGTTAACTATACTATAAAAATTCCAGCTTCAATTATTTTCTATTTCATCAGAAACTTTTAGATGAAATATGTGATATACAAGGAAGGAAAAATAGGAAATATAAATTTTGATAGATAAATTATTTACCACAATCAACTAATACGCTTGTTTATATATTAGAAATTCATACATATGTGTCTCAGACAATAAGAAAATTGAAACTTCAAAATAAATGCAAAAAGTAATTACATGATTAGAATAATTACATGTCAGCAATTTTTGATAAAAGAAACTTATGATAATTCTTTTTAAAATAAACTAAATGTTCCTATTTTGAGATTAATAGTTTGTTATCATCTTCAAAGACAGATAATAAAAAACTCCAATATAAAGGACATAATACAAACTTCAATGTAAAGGACACAGTGGAAACTATTGAAAATTAATTTCCTTATTTTCTTTATCTAAAAAATTTTCAAGTTGTGTAAGAAATCAAGGATACAGGAAATATATTCTATTCATTGCTGTTAAACCTTTCAGATTTACTGGAATAGTTCCAGGAGGTATATTGCTCAGAGCCAATCAGTAAACGGCATAATGGAATGCACAAAACTGGATTATACATTTGCAATGTCAAGCTTAAGTAATGGAAAATAGAAAGCAAAATACTAGTATGTCTGCCAGTTAAATATAATTCTTTAAAAGACACAATGTTCGTTATATCAATAAAACTAGAAATTATATTCTGATTTGAGCTTTCTATTCCCAATGAAGTTGATATATTGCTTTAAACATATAAGAGCTTGAATGCCTGAATGTGTATGTATATAAATTATAGATACATAGACATGTGGATGTCAAAATCTAAATTGACATGTTGGGATAAAATAGTTACTCATTACAGAGTTATAAGATACTTCAACCATGAATCATTATATTTAACAAGAGATATATAGTATATAATACATTTCTAAAGCAATTTAGAAAAGAACCATTTTGAAAGAATTATTAGTCTATGTGTTATCTCTCAGACCTGCCACACTCATTATGAAAAAATATGTCTGTTCATATAAAATACAAGGTTAGAATTTTCAAATATAATACAAAATAAGCTGCCCTTATGAAAGTAAATGAAAATAAGCTGTGTTTATGAAAGTCAATGTTTAAAAAAAAAAGAAATAGGCTGTCTTGTATACTGCAGATACATCAGTGTTATCACTATTTAATTAGCAATGATAGATTAAAATGATATGCAAATTTTAACAGATAAATTTATAAGCCACTACTTTGTTTGGTCTTTTATTCTCACTCATGTATATGTTTGAGAGAAAAAATAAGTAAAAGGCATTTTGTTTTTATTGATCACAGACTATAAAAATTGTTTCAAAGAAATTTTCTTATTTGTACCTGTTATTATTTTGTCAAGTATTAATATTGGTACTTCTTTTATCAATCATAAATCTACTTCATAAAAATTCAAATTTACTTTGATAGCTGAAACATCTGTATTTATACAAAAAAAAACTCATATATCAATGTTTGGTCAAGTGAGCTTCAAGTTTAGGGTTCAAATAATCAAGTTCAATTTCTCACCAAAATACAGATTGGCTGGAAACATTTAAACTGAGCAAACTGTAAAGAAAATTTATATTTTTGTTCGTTTAAAAGCTACATTTGATATAAGTTGTTCTTTGTATTATTATGTTAATTATTTTTTCCTTGCATTTTTATATTTCCTTCTAATATATGTGGGTTTTCATAAAAACACAAATACATGAAATTTTAAGCAGAAAACGGGTAGATAAAGAAATAATATAGACTTTTTCCATGCAGAGGTTTAAGAAAAATAATATCTTTTTAATAGAAATCATTGGATAAAAATAAATTTCAATAAAACTGTATCAGTGAGAGGTAATTTTTGAGAAACAAATTGCCAATAAATGATTCACAAAATGATGCAAAAGGGATTTTCTGAAAAAAATAAGCTTCTTGTCATCTTGGGTTAGGATCTTATTCATAATAATGTTAAAATGCACAAAAATCTCAAGTATTTTTATTACTGACTGGATAAATTTAATTACATGTCAGTCAATATCAGTTATTATATTAAAATCACAATTAACATACGCCATTTTGGTCAGACTCTGTCACTGATTTATGAAGATTAACCGGAAATTAAAAATATCTTCCCAGTGATTTGAAGCAAAAATATTAAAACAATTAGGATAATATTTTCAACTTCTTGGTTGACAATGGTCATTTTATATAATGAGCAGGAGATTCATTAATGGGTTTGGTTGCCAACATAAAAAATTATCCAGAAAATATTTTTTCCCCAGAGATACTGAATATTGATTGATGAAACTATTGTTTCTTTGCCTTGAGGCAAAGGGGCAGCATTATTATCTAACACTGATGAATGATAAAACAATTTCTAATTTCTTACATAGAAAGAGAGGCAAGTTTTCTTTCATTGATAGCCTGACAAAAAATAACAATGGAACAATGGATAATTTGTAAGTAAATATTTGATTAGGACAATTATTGATTGAGAAAGTAATTTTAAACTTAAATGCAATGCTGATAACCTATTATTACAATAAATCCATTCAAAATTATATATAGTTGTGTGTGTGTGTGTGTGTGTGTGTGTGTATATACACACACACACTCTCTCTAACTGAATTACCTGCACCTTGCTGTGTCACACACATATTTTTTGTAAGAAAATGAGGATTGATTTTAAATCATTGTTATAATTTGTGGAAAAAAATGATGCATTTCAATATTACTCAATGATCTTGCCAATGTGACATACATCTTCTGGCTTTCTTCTTGTATGTTTTGGATAGGAGTCATTCCCTTGTTCAAATTTAATTTAAATCAAAGAGAAAAAAAAATTCAGGGGTTCTTTTTTGTACTGAAGAATGCAATCAATATTGAAATATATGTCTCAGATTAAAAGAGTTTTCTTTTTAATTATTCCAATTGTCAAAGCATGCTCAACCTACTCAGTCTTTTTGTACTAAACATTAAGTTCATTGTTTTCAGTTCTACTAAATTCATCCCCAATTTCCACTACACTACTCCTTAATCTCATCATTACAGAGGTAACAGTTGGAGGCTGGTCTTTTCCACTTGTTGCCCCTTTGTAAGGGAGCAGCTTCTACCTCTCTTCTTCAGATGAGATGTCTTCTGAACAATCTTCAATTCACTTGAATCAGGCTCTGAATCAGATGTAATGGTTGCAAACAATACTGTAATGTATGAGTGTCAGGTAATTTTTTATCCATTCATAACACACCTACTTCAAGTCATACACATTCATTCTTCCTTTTATGCCAGTGCACTGGTGCTGAACTGACCTATTTGTCAATGTATAGTCATTATTTAACTGGGAGCTAGCTCATTTCCTGAAGCATCACAGACTAGCTGTATAAATTCAATTTCTTCATCATACTGAATCATTAATGTATTACCATAGTCAAATTATAGGCTCAGTTTTGGTTAGTTTTGATAAGTGTCATATTTATAGGCAAACAATATTCTCTTAGTCCCCAAGCATGCTGAGCTATCATCTTATCAGTAGCTAATTTGTTTATTTTTGCTTTCTTCATCAAAGTGACAGATCCACTGATACACACATGCTGAATTAGTAATCAGGTACAGCACCTTTGCCCACCTTTGAAGTGTCAGGTTGATGTATTGCAACACTGCATCACACTAAGCCAAGTTGATATGCCAAGTATCATTCACTGGGTACAATCAACACATCCTCAATGATGGCTCCACTGGCCTCTAATAAGACTCTGGTGACAAGAAAACTCATATCAACCAACATATTGAATTCACAGCTATTTATGCACCAATCATTTCATGCAGGTTCATCCTAGTATACTCTAATAATTGAGTTCATTATCATCCATTTGAAGGAGGCATCATTTATTGCATCATCCCAATTGGATATAACTACACTTGATGGTCATTTTACCATGTGGAGACAGTCACATGCACAGGCAAATGTTATGTGACTTTTCCACACAATAAAAAGATGATTTGGTGAATGATAACATTAAGGATACCTGGAAGCTTTATTATTAATTAATGATACCACATTTAGTCTAACCCACAACCTGTTCCAAAACTCCATCCCTTAAACATCACTGTTTGGAACAGCCACAGTGATTTGTGCATATGTACCTGTAGGCAGACTCACTTCTAATCAACTATTGTAATATTAAACCCTTGCTGCTACCACTCCCTCAAATGTCCACACTGTGTTACACTCCTATCTAACCTGCTTAGACACGGGATATCCTGAGACACTGTTCTGCAATTTTTCTGGCTTTTAACTATCCAACCACTTCCACAATGCAATCCAGATCTTCTTGTTTCAGTTGAATTGTGTGCCGAAATTGGATTCATTATCTTAATGGTTGTGCATAGAGTTACATCATCCTTAAGAAAGTGTATGTTGTTAGAATAGGTTATTTGAATTCCACAAACTTCTTCAAGGCCTCAAGTCCAAGCCAAAAGTCAAATTCCAACAAATTTTCATCTATGATTAAGATCTGAAGATCAAAAGATCCACATTGTTTACAAAGGTTTAACATTCCTGACTCTAAGTAACTTAAGAATCTTTCTGTTGACAATCAGTACATCTACTGTCTTTTCCTAAAAGTGACAAACTTATTTGTTTACAAGTAATCAAGAATAATTAGCATCCATCAAGACTATGTTCTTGATTCCATTGACATACACTTCAACTATATGTAGTACCTCATTCACATCTTGCTTAGTGAGGGGACTGGCACACATGATTTTTTTTTCTACTGTCTTATTTCTTTGGCACTCTGAAAAAAAATGTGGCCTGCTTTATAACATTTGATGCAATGCACTCCGCCTGGTTGAATATTTTGTGCTACAAATTGATCATGGGCCATGAATGAGTCCATTGTGAAAGCCATATGTAGGACATTTTTTTATCTGATCAATGTTTCTCCTCTTCACTTACACTTAAATGGAAAATGTTTCTCTCATCAAATGTAATGGGTTGCTTCCCTTTCCTTACACCAGATAAATTGCACACAAGTTATATATTTTTAATCCATTTGGATTGGCCAGTTGTTAAAGCATCAAATTCATGAATCAATTTGGGGTTGAACTGCTTGTCTATCATTCTTTTAGGGAAATTAAATAGAATTTAAAACACCAAAGCTTTATTTATCCTCTCCACTGAATTTGATTTGCCTTTACCATTGATGAAGATGACTCCTTTTCTCAAGTTGGTGTTCTCTTTTATATTGAAGAATTTGCAAGCCCACTTGGTATTTCTTTTGATGCGGAACAATAACTTGATTGTTTTTAATTGTTCTGTTACATTCAACTTCACCATTTCCACAACAGCAACAATTAAGCTTGTGATCAGTACCGGAGTAGTTATTTTATAAGTACAAAATTTAACATTATAAAATGTTAAAAACATGTACAAAATTGTTAGAATCATATTTTTTTTAAAACAATTGATGTTATCATACAAGAAACAGAACTGGTTGCTTTATCCTATGACATATTAAAGAAGCTGCATCAAAAAAAAAAAATTAAATATATAGTTCATTAATCTACTTTTTTAACAGAAAAAAAGACAGTGAATGTTTTTATGCTTATTTTTTATAATTTCTTATTAAGAAATGTTCAGGTGGCAGGTCTACAAAAGTGCATATTATAATAATTTGAAAAAGTACTGAATCAAATAATTCCATATCTGATTTATAAATTGTATTTAAATCTCAATTAATGTATTTAAAAAATTGAATGTCAAAATTTCTTTTATACAAATGCAAAGTATTTGCATACAAGATTCCTCCCACTTAATAATGTAACCAATTTTTTGATATTTGTTGAAATGATAGGAAAAAGTAATGTCAGAAAGGGATTCTAACTTTAGCATCACCAAAATTGTCATCTTTTAGAGTTTATCAATATATCTTTGTGACTAATGTCTGGAGTGGTGCCCAAAGAGTAAGTAAAGAAATGTAACATCTGGCATCTGTCAAAGTGTCCAAGACACCAGAACTCCTGATAAAGGAAGTGGGGTGAGAATGGCAACATGATTCAATGATTACCTGTTTTTAGTACTTGACATGATTGGTCTAAAAATGGCACCTGTGGTTAGAGAGAGGAAAAGAGGAGGAAAAGTATGAGAGAGTGAGACTGAAAATAGAGAATGAAAAAGAAAATGATAAAAAGAAATGAGTTGGTGAGAATAGAGAAAATAATTAAGAAAAAGTGAAAGTATAAAGAGAGAGAGAGAGAGAGAGGGGGGAATTATGTAAGAGAAAAATAGAGATAACAATATATAGGAGAGAAAGGAGGGAATTCATCTTGGAATCATTCCAAAAGTGTTTAAGATTTGTTCTATTTTTTTTCCCTTTTTATTCTTTGTTTCTGCACTGATGATTCTTACCACCCAACAGGTAAAAGATTGTGGGAAGCATCACATCTACATCTGCCAGTAAAACTTCAGTAATGCTGCTGGGATGCAATTGTGTAGGCCCAAGCAAAAAGACTGGGTCCATGTACATGTTTAGGATACATCTCAATTGGATGAAAAAACAAACATTTACACTGTCCCTACTAATACTTCTGTATAGAATAAACTACAGTAAATTGAAGTGAGGGAATATGTAACACAATTTATTTTATGGCCAATAACAGAAGAAAAAAGAAAAAAAAAGAGTTCCAATACAACTATATTAACGAAACTAATACTTTTACTCTCCAAAATAAATTAACTTTGCTTACTAACTACACAAATGCACTTTTGTAGAAAATACAAATGAATATCATTTTCAAAATTTCATATATTAACTTTTAGTTAATATATGAAATTTTGAAAATGATTTCACTGAAAGATATGTGATAGATTAAAACATTCAAAGTAAAATATAAATAAACAGATATTTAACTTAAATATCATTTTACAAAATATTTGAAATCTTCAAGTTTTCAACAATAGCTAGCATATAGATTATACATCATTAAAAATATTTATACTGAAGTTGTTTTCATAATTTCTTATGAATATATCACGGGTCATCAGGTAAAGATATTGATTCTTTGATTCTTGAATGTGAGTATAAACAAATTTTGTTTGGATACCGTCTTTTATTTCTTTGCTGTCAAGTAAATTGATAGCATTAATCCATTAATGACCATTCTAAAATCCAGTATTAATCAGAAAAATAAAAATAAAAACCTGGTATTAATTATAGTTTGCTACCTATAATCCATTAATGCCTAGCATCTCATTTCACAGAGGATTAAAAAAAAAAAGCTGTTTAAAGATCTTAAATAAAATTTAATGTTTGTCAAATGTTTGGAAAATACTAAACCAATATTAATACAAAAGGAGATATAAAAGTAACCCTGTTCACATTAAAAATATCATCAGAGCTGCTTTTGATTTGAGCCTGCAGATTTGAAGGTTTAGATACAACAACAAAAGAACAATTATTTGCTATTTCTGATATCAGCTTTACCAAATGTAAGATAAGAGAGATTATCATTTTTTGATAAAACAAAAAATGGGATATTTTAGGATTCAAAATTTTTTTCCAGTATATTTTTGATTTTATTTGATAAACTGAAAAGATTAAAAGAACTTGTTATTTTTCAATCAATCTTAATTGAAAAAAATGCAAATTTTTAACCTGGTCAATGTTTTTTTTCTGTTTGACTAGCATCAAATTGTGCAAACAAAACTCCTTTAGCTATTAACACACAATGTAAAGGAAATTAGATTCATGGGATTATGAGAAAGCATAAGCAAGATACAGTGTTTGAAATTAAGCCCTCACCTGAAGTATGGTTTATATTAAGAAATTACATAATCATTAATCAAAAACTAATTTTGTACAGGTAAAATGACTCACATAAGTGTTGATATTTTTAAAAAAATGACATATTGTTTATAATTTTTAAAAATTGCCAGTTAACAATTTTTTCCCTAAAGGATGTAGAACTTTCAACAGGATTAAGCTAAGGTACAAGAGCAATAATTTTGTTTACATAGATTATTTAGTCATATAGTAATATAACTAAATATAAATTTATTAGACCTTACACTGAGAAATGAAACAAAATAATTAAAGACAAAGAGCAATTCAAGTACATACAATCTGCCAAATATATTCTAGGTATTAAAAAGAAATGAATCCAAAACAAATATTTACACCATTCCTCGTAATATTATAGTATAAACTACAGTAAATGGAAGTGATGAGAGAATATGTGGCAGTATTTATTTTATGATCAGTAATGGGCTTTCATTTCAACAATTTTAGTTATTTTCATTCTTGACACCAGAAAAGAAAATATTATATATATATATATATATATATATATATATATATATATATATATATATTTATAGATACATACATACATACATACATACAAACACACACATACATATTTGTGGATTTTCTTATGTTTAGTCAAACTGTAAATATAAAATGTTAAAGAATGTAAAAGAAATAATATAGAATATGATTAAACAGTCTTGTAGTTCTGTGTTTATCTGGTTAAAACCTGTTAAAGCAATTGAACATAATTTTTTATTAAAAGAAAATTAGTTCTGGAATAATTATATGAAAAATAAAACTCATATATGCAAAAATCAACAAGGAATTTTATAAGGAGTAAAATAATGCATATTTGAATTTTCTCAGTTATTCAAATAAGAAAAAAAAAATTTTTTTTCATGTTTATAGACAAAAGGGAAGGATTCAGAATGTAAGGTTTATTATATATTTCTAAATTTGTAGATATATATATATATATATATATATATATATATATATATATATTAAATATTTTGCAATTGAGAATATCACAGTTTCATGAGAAATTGAAAGCAAATCTATGTAATTCTTTATAAATAAGATTGTTGCATAAATGAAAATTAACACAATTGTTTTTAGTGTGTGTGATTAACAAAGGTGGAAATAGTTAAATAGAAAGAGATAAGCAAGAAAGATAATTAAAGAGAACTTAGCCAAAGTTGAAAGTATTTAGTCAAAGCATAAGATTTATTGCCAGTATAGAATTTAACAAGATTGTTTGGAGTTTATCAGCAAAGCGATTTAGTAAATAAAGACAGAATACAAATAGTTTTCAAAAAGGCCTATAAAGACAGTAAAAAAGCCAATTGTACAAAAAGAGTTGATTTAACTGTGTACTGAGAAATATTTATTTTTAAAAAATACTTGAAAAATAATTTAGACTACCCATTTATATCTAGTTGAAAGCTTGATGTCTTTGCAATCATTTGAAAAAAAGAAAGTCAATATTTATATAATATTAATTGATACAAAAGTAGCAGACATATTCCCAGTAAAATATTGAAAGATTCATTTTATATATACTTGAATACATATCATAAATATATTTGTTCCAGACTATTGTGTAATTTTAGTGTTATTAAATCATCTTTCAAAATCTAAAACAGATGGTTTTCAATTTATGGAAAATATCAGCTCCAACAATCTAAGAAGAAAAAATGAAAAGCAAACATGTTAGTGTACAAGTACTAACTAAATTGATACACAATGTATACAGAAGGTCCTCAGGTTACACCAGAGCAGATGTACAGCATTTCCTGGTTGCAGTGCCATCTATAATATGTCATCATGCAGCACTATATGAGGAAAACAGCATTTTTTCTTCACCATATTGGACTGTGCTACATTCGCTCTTGTTTGTGTCATTTTTTGGGAACTTTTTGCCTTTCATTATGGCTCCCAAGCATAAGGCAGACTCGTGGGTGCTTATGTAGCTGAGTTCCGACCTACTCAGGTTACATTATGCCATAGGAATGGATCTCTCTCCGATGTAAATCAAGGGCCCCTTGATGTGTAACTGTCTGGCAGAGCCAAAGATATATGACTAACTTTTTTGGCTCCAATTCTACTGAAAACATACAAACTTTAGAAATTACAGTAAATTCAGAAGTTTTTGAAATAATAATTTCAGAAGAACATCAGCATTTTAATAATTCCAAAACAAGAAAACAAAATAGTTTACCTTTAGCTTATCCTCTTGTTTCGAAAAATCCTCAAAATCTCTTCCTGTGAGTTCCTGGGAATGTAATAGTTGTTGAACCTTCAAAATATCAGTAAGTACCCCCTTCACCTCATCAATATATTGGGAAGGAGTTTTAACACCTGTAGCACTTTTCGAAATACCACTGGAAACCACAGATGCTGTAGTCCTGGAGATCAGACTCTCTGATGATGTTGCTGCAACTACAGCAGTTGAGTCTATAGGATGGCGGTACAGCAGACTCTGTGAACGGATATCATGCCATCGCTTGTTCAATTTCAGCAATTCAGGTTCAACAAGTTCCAAAGCTTCCTTGTCCTTTAGCTCTCCACCAATTTTATTCAAACTATCCACATCTCTTTGTCTTCGTTTTAACTCTTCTTCAACTGCCTGAAAATTATAAAACAGAAAAGAAAATAATACATAATAGTCCATGAATATTTGCATGTGAATCAGAAGACTTTTTAAAAATCTAAATTACAAACAAATTTTTATTCATATAGTTCTGATACTTTTTTTTTTGTTTTTTTGCAAATATTTTTTTTGAGTTGAACAAATCTGATGTAATAGATTCTGTACACTAAAGAGATGGTTTCTGCACAAAGCAAATTAAATTTAATTAATGGAATATTTAATGATATTGGTAGCAGTTTCATTCTAGATGGATATGGGAAGAAATTATATACCTGGGTAGTAGATGAGGTGTTGAAAAGTTAACCTCATTATTTTATTTCAGTAATAAAAAAATTAGAATACTGGTTTAAGAAAATGGGCTAGCCAAAGAACTATTCAACAGTATATATATATATATATATATATATATATATATATATATATATATATATATAGAGAGAGAGAGAGAGAGAGATGTGAGTTTTCCAAAGCATTTATACAAATTTTACTGTCCAAAACTACAAAGTATTTATTTTCTAGGTGTTACCAATTTAAAATAATAGTTGAAACTAACTTATGCTTTGCAGAAAGGAAATTTATCCATTGCTTACATTAGAGATAAGTTTGAAGCAGAAACAAACATGTAAGATATCAACAAGCATCATCCCAGAAGATCACAAATATCAGTAAGAGAAAAAAAAAAAAACACCAGAAATCTCCAAGAAAATCTGTTTATCAAGAAATTGTGAGATTGGCATTTCAAAATACATGTTTACTGCATTTTGAAGCATGCTCACTGGAAAAATTTATTACATTAGACTACACTCTTAATGAAAATGTGAAAGCACTCACATCTTTATGAAAATTTGCTGAAAAAGTGGATTGAGCAAAGAGATAGCACCAAATATCCCTGTTTTGTGTTCAACATACTAAAGAAATTTTTTATGGCAACACAACAAAGAAAATGTAGATCACAAAAAATCAACAACAATCAATGAAATGAAAGTGGCCACTGAAAAGGGAATGCACCCAAATACCAAATGATCTGATTTTTGATGTACAGAATTCCATTGGTTTTTTGCTGTAGCAGAGCTTGAACTAACCATCAGTTTAAAAACTTTCAATAAGTCAAAATTATCTTACATTTGTTTTCTTATTTGGAATTATAAATCTTGTGACAAGATAGGTGGTAACCCACTCATGCAAAGCAAATAGGACCCCAAAGATGTTTGGCTGTGGTCAACAATGTAAAAAGGCTTGTTTTTATGTTACAGAACTGGGAAAAATATGAAAAAAGGTTTGTGTTTAATGCTTATTGGAATTAAATTGATGGAAATGAGAAGAAATAAAATTACTAGATTGGCCAAAATATGAAATAATCTTGTAAAACCTGAGAGTAACTTGTTTATTTAAATATCTATCTATCAGATTGGTGTAGTTCCTAAAGTAGAATAACTTCAGAGAAAGAGCCTTTTCAAAAACATGAGCCAAATCTGATCAATGGGTTGTGTGGTTTGCTTACATAAAGACATATTCACCAATAGTCTTATAGGAAGAATATTTGGGGCAAGTAGGTTATCAAGGTTCAGTCAAGTAGCTAGTTCACCATGTGATTCCCAAAACAAAGAAGTGTTTCAGAAAATGTAAATTAATAGTCAAATCATATCAATACATCATTGGTAACAAGCCAGCAGGTTGAATTCTATATATAGATTTGTGGGATGCACTTTAGGCATTTCCACACAGAAGAAGAAAGGTGCAAGATACAGGAAAGACAGATCCTAGCAGCAACCATAAGAAAGACCAATACATTATTACACTAACCTTTGAAAAGTAAGAAAATGAACAAACACACATACAACTGTTATTGTATCATCACCATAGTTGCAAAATAATTCAAAGTGTAGCCAATAGCTAAAACGGACCCTGTTTTGTTAAAATCTTGTAAATATAAGTAAATATGAATGAGATTTAAAGATACACTAATCTTTGACAAGATTTAATGGCTCTGACATTGAATGACGTATCAGTTATATTCTAAATGCAATTTGAACAGATATGATAAAATTCAACAGAAAAGTGGTTTCAAACACTAATGTCATTTCCTGCAAAAGGTAGAAACTTGATTTTCCTTTTGCCTTGTACATTATCAATTAACTAAACTGGTCTAATCATGCTGCAAGGAAACAAAAGGGTGATATTTTTCTGATAAAATCACAAATACCTTTTATCTATACAGAACATCACACTTATGATCAATTGTTTTTTTTACAAATGTAGATTTGTGTGAGCAGAATGCACATGTATAAATTTGCTAAAAAAGTTGGTTCACTATATTGTACTGAACAATTTTTCTTGTCAGAATTTATTTTGCACCTTTATAAGTCTACAATTCATTCATGCATTTAATATTGTAGCCACATTGGTCTTTCCTAGGTATTTAGAGATTCTTGACAAAATCCAAAGAAGAATCTGCATTGGTATCTCAACTTCAATCATTTTCCCACCACCATAACATTGCTTCCCTGTGCCTTTTTTATAAATATTTTTATGGTGACTCTTCTGATTAGCTTTTGAGTCCTGTTCTTTTATTGTTATTTATACTCAATAATGAATTCTCAGTTCCTTTCACTTTCAATAACCTCTTGCATCTTAGTGGCTTCATCACCTTGGGATGAAAGGATTAAAATAAATTTCTTATTTTCATAGAATTTCTTACATTTGACATTCTGATCATGCTTGAATCATACATATTTCAGCAGAGACTTGGTATTTCAAGAATCTTTTTGGCAAGTGTAAAAATATAAAGTGCACATATATTGTCACTCATTTATAAATATGTAATCAATAAATACACATAAAGAAAGAAGGAAATTCATCTATTTCTTTTTTTTTTTAAATTCTAAACCAGAGATTCATCTCTGATTGAAGAAAGTAATAGAAATGGTTTGCAAGATTGAATCACAAAACTGTGTACATGTTTACAAAAATGGATTGAAACAAGGTATCTGAAGACTGGCATGGAACATTGTCTAGGAGGTAGGTAAGATGTCGAACAGCTCAATGGGGAAGAAAAGTAGTAAGAAAGTAAATACAAAGATACAGAGTGGCATAAAGTAGAGCATAATAGATAGGTAACACCTGGAAAGCAGAAAGTGATTGTGGGATAGTAGGATGGAGAGATACTTACCTGTTGAATGATAACTAATGAGTAAAAGAAAAAGAAGCAAAAATAGAAAAAAAATGAAGGAGAGACAAGAGAGATGGAAAAATGATAATAATTTTAAAAAGAAATACTGGAAGTGAGAGAAAATGGAGATGATAATTAGGAAATAAGCATAAAAGATGCAGATTGGAAATCAGAGAGAAAGAAGAAAACAGAATTGAAAAAAAAAACATATGAAGAGAGAAGGAAAAAAAGAGAAAGAGAGAAAGGAACATTAAAAGAACAGAAAAGAAATGCCAAGCATTCCAAATTAGAGAACATTCATTGCCATTTTTATTTTTTTACAAGAGGGTGCTGAAAATATTTTAGCCTGACCCACTTCACAAAATCTGACCAAATGGCGAAAGATCAAGTATTTTTTTTGAGTCCCTACTTAGGCCAAAAATTTTTCAGTATACCTTCCTACAATCCCCAAAATATCAGTGACACATATTTGGTGAATGAAGGCAAAGCATAAAGAGGAAAAGGTGGTGAAAATAAAAGAATTTGTATCTAGAATTTAATTATAATATTAATTGACCTTCCTATTAATTAACTCTAAATCTAAGAATTTTTAGTTTAAGTACTCAATGTTACAGCTCTTTTAACACTGTCTTTTTTTTTTAATTTACCATTAATTTCTTATCATAACTCAGTTTAAAACTGAATTTATAATAAGGATTGCTTATGGCTACAAGCTTCAAAGAAATAAGTATTACTTTTTGTCAGTGTTTACTGAGATTTTCTTTAATGTGGAATAGTACTTTTTATGAACACTTAATATCTTAAGATCAAGATTGAAATTTGTCTTTTGTTGAGAACTGATACCTTCATTGTTAATCAGAGATAAAATCCATGAAAACAGATTTTTCTGATGAAAGAATCATAGAAACAAATCACATTTCAATTAATCTTTTAATTTTATGAGGCCATTTTATGGTCATGTTTTATTTTTAACTCAAGGTGAAATAATTCAAAGTGCCCAATCAATTATTTACAAAAAAATTGAAAAATCAAATTATTAAAAATTTGAGAAAGCAAGTGTGTAAAAATTATTAGGTAAACTGATAGTCAAAAGACATATATACATATATTCGCTTGAGGATGAAATGGAACTAATGTCTTTAATTTAATTACAAAATTAAATTCGGAGCTTTCAGCTTCCATTTTTGAAACATGGTTAGAACTGTGTAGCAAAAAAAAAAAAAATATTTTAAATCAATTAATTTATAATATAAATGCTCTGTAAATTTACATTGAGCACTATTTTGTAAAAAATAAAATATCTATAAGAACACGGATTATATATCTTACTGTTCTTTTCTTTTATTTATATATATATATATATATATATATATATATATATATATATATATATATATATATATTATATTAGAACATAACAGTGTATAATAAATATTTATTGCTCTATTTTTGTATTGAGCCTTGTTTTAAATTAATGTTTTGAACATTGAAATTTTATTCTTCGTTCTTTTATATTTATCTGTTTAGGTGAAACAGGTTTGTCTGGCTCACTAGGTATATCTATCTATCTATAGATAGATAGATAGATAGATAGATAGATTTTGCATTGCCAGTTACAGTTTCATTTTATACCAACAATTCCATCCTTTACTAAAAGTTATATGACAAAAAATTCTGTCCATTTGTTACATGCTAACAAACTGAAGACAAAATATGTTAGCCACATCCTATTGGCATGTATGTAAAGAAATATATTAAATTAAAATGAAAAAAAATAAAAGTAGGTCAAGTGTGTAATGGTCACTGAAGAGAATGGTATATATGATCCCAGTTTTAGAGATTTTACAACTTAGTAGCAGTATAAAAAGAGTTAAAATTATGAGAATAATTTTAATTTTGCATAAAAATATCTGCTACCACTTGACCCCTTATGGGAAAGGAAACTACCAAGTGTTATTTAGCTACTATCATGGTCAAAGAGGCAATATGGTAATTATCTGTTCTCTACAACTAATTCTGAAATTCTCCTCAAAGACACCATGTGACTCCTTTATCATTTTGAGTTTGCTTCTGTTTGAAAAGTGTTTTCCTTGTTAGTGCATTTCTTGAATAAAAGGGTAACATCATTATGAGGCACAGTGGTCAGTTACAAAGTGCACATGCATATAAATATAATACGCATTAAAAATAATTGATGGATAAATAATTAATTCTTCATATTAGTTGGGTTAAAAAAAAAAAGAAAAAAAAAAGAAAGATTTTGAAATTTGCTTTCACTAATTATTTGATAGGATCCAAGAGTATTGTAAACCAGATAAATAATTCTTGGATGTATAACATTTCAGAGAGAAACAAATTATAGCAGAATGGACATTCATTTTTCTGAAGTGATATTCCTCATGTGCACCAGAAGCTTTGAATGAATTGTGTTACAAAATTTATATGTTGTGTCATGACTTTGACAATATTCCTTTAGTGGCCTATAAATGGAAGACAATGGAATGTTACATAATAAATTCTCATTTTTCTTTCAGATATATCAAGAGCATTAACATACTAGTTTGTAATATGATACAGGAAATGAAAAGTCATGCTCTGTTCATAGTACCAATTGTCAACAACAGCAATAGGCTTCTTGAAAGTGTCCAGTTGGAATGACAGTTGTGACTGTGTGGACCCCTCATTGATGCACATCAAGTTCATGTCATCTATGATGGTCTTAGGGGCCATGAACAATGAGAGCCTTGTCATGCTACTCCACGCCTTCTTATCACAACTCAGGGTCATTGCCACTGCCTACATCAAGGCACTAGTCATGGTAGTCAAGTCTTGAAGTACTGCCTGTACATGTTCCAGCAGAACTCTGCTCCCCTCCCATATGTCCTACATGACCCAGGAATGGCTGGCAGAAAATTATCATGATCCTGTGATCTCTAACAAGTGACCTCCTACATATTCTGATTTGAATGCCCAAAAGCATAAACCCAGAAAAGAAAACATTAAGGTAAAAATTATAACTACAACTATTAAAAATACTAGTTACACTGATATGTACAGTACTTCTTGAAGCTAAACTTGGCACTGATCAAGAAATAGCAATCAAGGCTCTCCTTTTGTTACTTTGAATGAAAAGTTTTGGAGTTTTATTTGAACTACATTTGTTTTAAATGGTATATATGATTTTCTATTCATGTTCTCTTTTAAATTTTGTCTGTATGTCAAGTAACAAAAAAGTTAATAGCTAAATATTGAATTAGATAAGAAAGCAACAACAAAAAAAAGCACAATTCTACTAAAAAATTTTATTATAAAAAGGAAAAATAAAGAGACTAGTAATTTCAAGAGAATGTAATAAAAAATAATTAGATAAAAAATGCATACATCTGTGGAATTGAGAGAACAGAAAATAGAAAATCCAAGTAACAATAAATTATATTAGTTGAATGATGCACAAACTCACACACACACACACACACATAATAAAAGTAAATGGATAACTATAATTTCAAACAACAGCTTTCATTCACATGTCTAAACAATTTCATAATGCAAATTTAAATATGATGAAGTTTGATATGTTTCTCTTACAAACATTAAGTTTATCAATCTATTTATGTGATATTCATTTGAATTGCATTAAAAATTTGAAGTAGATCTTTTGGAGAAAGTTCTCTGAACATTTTTTTCTTTTTACAATCCAAAAATACAGTAGAAATACACTTTAAATTACTGGATATTATTTCATAGGTCTGAAATTGAATGATTCAATTTAAAACTTACAAAAGTATGTATCTTTTATAAATGAACAGGATATGTTCAACAGGATCCATGTGATGAAAGTTGACTTTTGTGCCATTTTTTGTTAATGGCATTGAATTCAATCCTCCAGGAAAATAATGCTGTTTTTGTTCAAATAAATGTCCCACCTGCAGAATGGACATGATTTTTTTTAACTGATAGTTTTCCTTAAAACTGAAAATTTGCCAAATCTAATAGTGGTCTGTAGATGGTTCAAACAGAACTTAGCAAAAATCAATGTCCCAAATTGCTTAGAGACAAAAATTAAAAATTCACTTTGTTTCTTTATGGGTTGCAGAAAATTTAAGTGGAATTCTTGGTTAGGCAATCTTCAGACTTATGAACTGTTTAGAAATTGAGCAAATGAAGGCTCAACAAACAGAGCACGATGATGAGATCCGAAGGATGCATTCCAAAAGCTGTGCAGAGTACTGTGAGACAGGAGGATCTCTTTGGTGACAAAGAAAAGAGTACCGAGCTGCTATGTGACATCTGCCCTCCTATATAGCAGCAAATGTTGGATGATCCCCTCAAGGATGAAGAGGAGATATGGTTCTACAGAATGAGGTAGCAGAGATATTGTTCTACAGAAGGATGCTAAGGATATCATGGAGCAAGCATGTGAACAACAATGAGGTCTTGGAGAGGATGTAGGTGGAAGCTTATACTTAACATAAGGAAGAGGCAGATGAAATTTCTGGGACACGTAATAAGAAAGTAGGGCCTGGAGAATCTAATGCTCACAGGTCAAATAGAGGGAAAAAGAGACAAGGGAAAGCAACACATGACATACCTGATGGGCTTAAGCAAGTGGATGGTTGGACATGGTCTAGGAGGAGTTGCCAGAGGTACAAAACTTATTGAGAGCTACAAGGGTTAGGGGAAAGTGGAGAGCCATGATCGCCTATGTCCTGAAAGGACACGACACATAAAAAGAAAGATGTAAAAACTGAAAGGTCTGTCCACCATTTTGAATATAACACTGTGTTTGTTTTCAATGATGATTAATTGAAGATACTTTTTCGATAAGATACAATTGTTTTCATTTCTTTTATTCATGCGGTTCACAGTTTAAATTGAAATTTCTAATTTTGACTATTTCATAATTCATTTCACTTTTGGATGAGCCAACAACATGTTCCCTTTTCAAATCTGATGATTCTTATACTTCTGGAGTATAAGGCATTGTGAAATGATTATTCATCAATTTCTTTTCTACCTTTCTTCATTTCATGTTAAATTTAGATAAAATAATGGTGTCTGTTCAATTATATCACATTTATCACTCTCTCTCTCTCCACTACACACACACACACACACACACAAATAAATAAATAAACACATAGACACAAGAAAATATCTAAATTATACATATCTACAGATAACTGTAGATATAAGACTTAGCCTCAACTAACATAAGACTTAGCCTCAACTATATAAGTTCATATCTTATGCATATATATGCATATGTGGGTGTACATACATTAGAGAGCTTTACTTTTGCACACATACACACATGTAAATGTAATAGTGGCTAAATATAATAAATGAAAATGAAATATACCAAATGTTTAGCTATTCTTTTGCAACAATGTATATAGATATTACACATTTGTATGCATATACATATTCATACATACAAACTTATATAAAAATAAATAGTAATAATAATGTGTGTGTATGCGTGCACACATACATACTATTATCTATTACATTATTTTGTAGTATTGAAAATTATGAAGGCAATTGTATTTTGAGGAGGTGAAGAAATACAATAGAAGTTAATTTTAAATTACTGGATATTATTTTGCACTACTAAAACTGAATAAATCAATTGAAAATAGACATTTGCAGCCACATATGTACACCACGGGTGTACATATGTGGCTGCACTTAGATAAGAGTGCTGAAATTTTTATGTTCAGAAGAATCCCTAAATTAAAAGCATTGAATTTTAATTATCAAAGAAGAATATAGGCAATGCTGAAATAAACACTATAAAGGTTATATTTCTAAGATGATTGGTTCTAATGTAAACTTAGAAAATAGTAGCAAAAATGGCAATGAACTTTCCTGTTAGAAACAATGTTATTACTGCAACAATACTTTGTATTTTCAAAAAATGAATTATAAAAAAATGTGAAAATGAGTGAGAAAAACTATCAATTGTATATGTGTATGTTGAATAAAATTCTGATGGCATAAAATAATAATGGGTTGTACTTTTCACAAATGATACTTAAAAAAAATGGAATACTACTTTTATACTCAACCTCTCTAATGGTAAATTTAGAGGTGATAATTTGTAGAGCAACAGTGGAAGGTTTCAAAGAGATTGTTTTTTACTCTTATTATTTTGTATTAAATTAATACCTCTCTCAAATGAACTAACACAGGTTATGGATATCACATATTTCATAAGTTAATTAATCACTTTTTCTACATGGCTGATTTGAATTTGTTTGCCAAAAATTATATTGAACAAGAAGCAGTATAGAAATTCAGTAACGATATGAAGATGAAATTTCATCTAGACAATTGTGCAAAGGCAAGTTATAAAAGATGTAAATTGGTTCAGACAATGGTTATCAAACTTGATAATGAAAATGTGATCCATGAACTGGAACAGAAAAAAGTGCACAAATATTGTGGATCAATGAAGGACAAGGGATCCAACATGTCGAAATAAAAAAATCAGAAAGTAAACAAAATGCACAGAATAAGTTTGAAGCTATGAAAAACTTAGCAATAACTATTGTTACATATTCTTTTATGTGGTAAATTGGAATTTGGAAAACTTACAGAAAATAGAGAGAAAAATAAGGAAAGAAAACTTCTAGCCATATATTTTGAATTATATATTAGACTTGGCTAACATAACTTAAGTAATGAAAAAAGATATTTTTAAAATGCATGTTACCAATATCTAAAATTTGAAACTTTGGTACTGATCATTGGTTAGCAAAGTTGTCTTCTAATACTTTGCATGTGAGTTTGGTCCTAATAGGTAATCATTTGTAATTTTGTGCTAGAAGAATCATAAATTCTCAAACTTTACTCTTGATTCATTTGGAGTATCCCTGCCTAACTTCCCATTTAGAATTGAGTCTCTGTTGAGTGATATGCATATAACCCCTTCTATCTCTAAAGCATATGAACCCAATGGTATCCCTGCAATAGTCATTAAGAAGTGTGCTCCCAAACTGACGTTTGTTTTCTCTAAACTGGATAATAAATGCCTTGCTGCCTCCTGGAAGTCATCAGCTGAAAAGTTACAGTGTCTCCAAACACATTTTTGAATTGATCCAGTCTTTCCTATCAAATTGTGAAATTAAAAGTTATCTTGAACAGCCACTCATCAAGATCATTTTGTACTAATGCAGTTGTCCCCCAGGGCTCCATCCTTGGTCCTACTCGGTTTTTAATTTTCATTAATGACCTTCTTGATGACATCAGCCCTCAACTTGGCATCTATGCTGATGATACAACAATTTACTCCTGCCTTGATAGTAAGGCTTATCAGTCTAACAAGGTCAAAATGGCAGCCAATATCATTAACTGGGGGCAAAAGATAGCATGTTAATTTTAACACCTCCAAAACTAAACTTCTCTACATTAATCATTTGAGAGACCTCTTTCTGCTTTCCATCAACATGGCTGATGCTAACCTCCAGGAAAGTGACTCGTATGTTCTCGGACTAATGTTCTCAGCTGATATGAACTGGAAAGACTTTATTGAATCCATTGCTAGGTCAGCTGCTAAGAAAGTTGGTTCACTGTGTTGTGTGAGACAATTTTTCTCTCCAGAATCTATCTTACATATCTATAAGTCTACTATTCATCTGTGCTTAGAATACTGCTGCCATGCATGGTTTGGTGCCCCTGCTCCTTGATAAGATCCAAAGAAGAATCTGTGATATTATTGGCCCTGATCTGGTAGTTCGGCTTCAGTCACTTTTCCACCGCCATAAGGTTGTCTCTCTGTGTCTTTTCTATAAATACTTTTATGGTAATTGTTCAGATGAGCTCTTCACTATGGTAACTAGACTTTTTGAATTTAAGTGCAGTACTAGACTGCTATTGAGATTTCATCAATTTACATAAGTTCTAGGCTAACACTTTCTTTTCTCACATTTCTCACTTGTGGAATTCCCTTCCAGCTCCATACTTTCCAACCAACTTTAATCTGCAGAAATTTAAATCCAATGTCAATCGCTATCTACTGTCCTCCTGATTACTTTTTTTCTCTTTCCACTCATTATTAATCTTTCTGTTCCTAATTCTTTCACAACCTGTAATCCTTTGTAATTTAGTGACTTTACTGCCTTGTATAAGGTGATACCGATAAAAAACCCTCAAAACTTGATTTATTAATGCTACACACTCTTAAAACAATATTTGACTTTGAAAAAAAATTATGCGAAATTTTGATAAAGACAAGAATTCAACACAAAATCCTTATAGCCAAATCAAGTTGAATTTCTATGTTTTGCTGAAAAGATCTTGAGAAAGCAGCTAAAGTTTTATCTTATTCTTTATTCTTTTAATTTGGGATATATGTGAAAAATACAAAATAGACTATATAATATTAAAAAAAAAAAAATAGAAAAGAATATGCAACTTCATAACATCTTTGATATAGTGATTTAAAATACCATCCACTTATTCCATAAGTGTCAAAATTTTCTCTTTGTCAAAAAACTAAGAGATCATTCTTCATGAAATTTTACAAGCAAATTCACTGAGAAATTTTAATTTAGAAATGAGTTAATATTTTAATTTTAAAACTGAAATCGGACTTGAGAGTTGATGTATATAGAAATGAAAATAGAAGTGCATTGTATTAAATTACAAATGAACATGTCTTTTCTCTCTGCATCAATTAGACAAAGGCAAATCATAAGAAAAAAAGATTTTCAATATATTTATTTTTTATGCCTTTCTTACATCAGATGATTCTTTTCTAATTAATATTTAATCATGTCATCTTATCTGTGAATCTGTAAAGTTAATAAACATTTTAGAAGTTATTTCAGCACAGAAAATCCATGTAGCTTTGAATGTAATTAATGTATTTCTGTAGAAAATGACTCTTAAATAAAAAATATCATTGATCTTCAGTGTACACTCCAGCAAGTTAATGAAAGTAATTTGCTTAATTAAACAATAAACAAGTAGAAAACAACTAAATAATTGTGAATCTAATAAATTATACCAGCTGAAAATTTATCACCAGCAAAGGTATTAATAAAATAGTTCATTATAACAATATTTTATGTACATGATTAGCTATATATTTTAACATAGTTGTTAAGAAACTGATTTCTTTAATGCAATAAACAAATTTAATCATATTAGGAAAATTTCAATATACTTGTAAGCAGGATGAAATGCCAGTGACAAGATTAAGATACTGAAATTTATGCATTAATTTTTTATGTTTAATGCATAAATCTACTGATAGGAAAACTGGAATATACAAGCAAACCTCTTTAGTCATGCCTGGATAGAGGTTTATTTTTTTTTTATAATACAAAATTACAATAAGAAGCAGAAATGACGCCATAATAGATAAGGACTTCTATATTTTTAATAAGTTCTCATGAAAGATATGCCTCCTAGCAATAATTGAGAAAAACATCCTCTTCAAATTATACAAATTGGTTAACTGGTAATAAAATAAATCTCTAACTGCAATTAGAAATTAAAAAAATATTTTTAAAATGTTTCAATAAGACAACAAAATTATACTTAAGTTCTAATTATAATTGCAAACCTTTTTGAAGTTAAGAATTATTATGCAGAAAAAAAATTTACAAATAAACTGCAATTTTAGAGAAGATCTGCAACATTATTGCACTTAAATACATAAGGCAGAATTTATTTTACACCTATGTAAAATCCAAGTCTATTGTTTTTATAGTAAAACTTGATTTATATATTTATAAAACAATTCATTTTTGTCTCTTTCACAAATGAAAATGATGCCCCTTTCATCTGCATTCTCATCACAATAAAAGGAATAACCACTGGAAATGGGTTGATGAAATAAAATCCCATGCACACTACATCTCACTTTATTTGCCACTTTTAAATTTTTCCTATGAAAAATATCTACAAAAATATTTTTACTTTTAATATGTAGTAAATTTTATATAATGTATACAAATTATAAAAGATTACAGGTCACTCTTATGATGCAAGGTTTATGAGTTTTATCAGATTTTCAAAATTTCCCATTATTAACCAGTTTACTGAGACTTCAAGAAAAATTGTGTTTTAATTAGAAATTATAATTAAGTAAAATATTCTAATTTTTCAAAGACAAAACAGTGTCATTATATAGACAGTTATAAAGGCAACATTAATGTGAACTGTATGTTCCATGTTCTGATGTCATTCATTCATTGATTTTTATGAGCTATTTTATTTCTTCATATGAAAAACTTTACAGCATCCAGAATAGTATTTCAAAGCTCATTTTTGCTGGTAAACTCCCATCTGCTAATGCAAACCATTCTTTTCAGAATGCTATACAAGTTGCTCCATCCATCTGGCCCATTGAGGGTAGCACAGTATTTATTGGTGAATTGGTGAACAAAATAGTTTAAAAATCAGTTTTCATGTATTCTGTTACCAATTTCATTCAATTTTCTTTAAAGGAAATCCCAAAATCTTGTGCCTTTCAATACTTCTTACAGCCACAACACCTAAAACTTTCATAACTTGGTAAAGGCAGATTTTTTTAATAACTTCTTTTCCAACACAAATCAGCAAAATAAAAGCTTCAAATTGCTCTTATACTTGTTTCAGAATAGTTCAGTAGCTTCAATAAACTTCTTCAGTTATGTGGCACCTGCTGATCATTTTTGTAATTTCCATTAGTGTTTTACTGTTTGCAAGCTCTGAAGTTATTAAATATTTTTCTTCAACCATTAAAATAGCTTCATGGCACATTTTAAAGCTTTAAACTTGCAACACTGCTATTAATTTGAGATTTTTAAATTCAGAACAAATGGCTACAGGATGTCTACATCAGCACAGAATCAACTGACTTTTTATCCTAACTGCATGGATAGCTGATGCCCTAATTCAGCAAATAACACCTTTAGATTCAAATAAGTATTTATTTTGTACAGCAATGAAAAAAATGATGTGGTAAATAATGTGAGATGCAGTGTAGTGTGAATTTATGAATAAATAATTTTACACCAGGGCCCTAAGGTAACTTATGCCACAAAAGTGCCAACCTTCATATAAATAAATAATTAAAACAAAATGTAAAATGTAGGATTCAAAAATACATGTGGTTACTGAGTCAAAATACTTCATAACATATTACCATTAAATACAGCTATAACAAAACTCAAGTAAATGGAGATCAAATTTCAAAAACAGATATGTTTAGAAAAAAACAGCCTAATTCAAATTATAAGTTTAATCCATTTTTAATTTTTTTAAATAAAAATCTAGACAAATTGTAATAATATACACTACTTTTAAGTGAATTTATCAGATGTGGTGATTTATAAATCCTGCAATGTATTTGTAATTACTAAAACAAGACTTTATGAATATAAAACACATGGAACTCTTAGTTAATATAGATGGTATTCTAGAATAGAACCAAAATATTTAATCAGATTTTTCCTTTATTTACTACCTTATTGTTAATATGAAATGAAGTGCCAAAAAATTAAAGACAGCTACTTATGTGTAGCTCTCTCTTTTGCCTGAATAACTACATGACATGGAATATAATCTATGGGTTGTTAGGGTCATTGCTTTTGGTAAATATCTATCCAGGTATGTTCCAGGGCTATCCTTAATCAAGAAGTATTTGCTGAGTGTAGTAGCAGGGAATTTAGTCATGTCTGTAATGTGTATTGTCTGGCTGGAACAAACCATCATCACTGGGAAGCATGGTGAGTGTAACGAGGTGCAAATGATCTGTAACAAAATCAGTATTTATCACAAATGTCACTCCAGTCCATGTTAGTCCTTATGAACACCCATGAAACACACCCACCTCCAGCTTGCACAACTCTTATTGACAGGCTGAATTCATAACCTCATGTATTCTCCTCAAGACAGAAACTTAACCATCTGTGTGAGATAGCTTGAAATATGATGTCTAACTAAATTCTGACATGGGATCAGATATTCATGGGCCAATGGCAATGTTTTGAAAAGATGAGGCACAATAACATGTTTTGGTATCAATAATTCTACCATTGGTGGTCAATGAATACAAAACTATATGGAATGCAAAGTGAACTGTGCAGTTTGTTGATTTATAGGTTGAGTAGCACAAGCATTAAATTAGGATGATTTGATGCAATGTTTTTTTTCTGTTTGATAGTTAGCATCCTCTTCAGACACCAGTGGTCCTGCTTCTTACATCACTGTAGGTATCCAAGTTTCATGTGCTGCTCATTGAATTTGTAATAATTTAAATTAGAATACTATTTTATTATGGTAAACCTCTACTTTTACAAATCTTTGTGTTTTTTACTCAATTCTTTCATTGCTGTCCCTTAAAATGATAAAACAATTTGCAGTGTTTTGATAAAAAACAAAAAAATGTATCATTTGATTATAAACTATCTATAGTAAAACATTTTACACATTCAAATTCTAAAGATAATCTTGAATAATAAATGATCCCAGACTTGTTACTAGAAAAGTTAACTATGTTAACATTAGTAATAAAAAAAATAAATTCCTTTTTGATCAACTTTCTCTGAAGAAATTAAAATGTGACAAGTCTTTGGCAAAGCAAGCATGGTGCCAATCTCTCATCTTTGGTATCATTTGATCAGATCAGAAGGATTTTGTTTTTATTTTGACAAATAATTTTGTCATCAAAGATAGGAATCTTTTCAGCCTGGCATGTCTTTGAGGGTAAACAAGAACACATTATTTTTGTCTGATTTTTTTAGAAGCAATGTTGAAACTATTATGTATTGGTTCATTTGGAAAGATGAGGAAATTAGTTCAAATTAATCAACACATGAATCCACACTACTTACAAAAGATGTATATAGCACTATTATATACAGAATTGGGAATCTTAGGGACTTACTGTTGAATGATAATTAACAAATTAATCTTGCGAACTGATGCTACTGTATAAAGTTCAAACCTCACTGTATACTCTAACAGTGTAGACCTATAGTAGAGTAAATTATGTTTTGCAAATATCTACAAAATAGAAGATCATTGACTCCTTATGCCTGTAAAGAGACAGATTTAAGTTGATAGCTTTTGTCATCATCTTTCTTCAAGTTTAGTTACAAATAATTATCAGTCAATTCAGAGAAATATATTAATAATTACCTTTGTAAATTATCTGTTAAGTATAATTATATGCATTGAAAATTTTGAATAAAAACTTTAAATTTTAAACTGTGCTTATGATCATCTCCCAAAATGTTGAACACATAAAAGGTATTTAGCTTAAACAGTCCTTATAATCAAATGTATAAAAAATCTAATCAGCCTGCATAGAAAATGTTAGGATAATATAAATGAACAATATATTTATGTATGTTATGTATGTATACATCCAAGAACAAATATATATCCATCTTTTTCCAAACAAGAGCCTATATTTATGAATTAAGCAATTCAAGAATATTTTATGCAAAATTCATGGACTTG
Source organism: Acanthosepion pharaonis (assembly GCA_903632075.3). NCBI lineage: Eukaryota > Metazoa > Mollusca > Cephalopoda > Sepiida > Sepiidae > Acanthosepion > Acanthosepion pharaonis. The sequence continues at coordinate 588,037 of CAHIKZ030005587.1, forward strand.
TATTTCATTCATTATATATATTATTCAAACTTATCTGATTTGTGTGATGTATTCAAAGCACAAATCTTTTGTTGAAGATTTTAAATATTTTCCTATAATTCAAAATAAGATACTTTCAATAGGATTCATATTAGAAAACTGGCAGCTGAACTGCAATAACTGTTGTTTTGCTATGGATCTTTTTTTAAAAAAAACTGTCCCATCTCATCAGCTGAAGGCAATTTTTTGATGGCCCAAGTTAACCTTAAAAGTCATTGATTCCATTTTTCATTTTTTAGCAACTGTTTCAATCATACAACTGACAGTTAAATATTTTCACATCAAGCAAGAATACATGACTTTTTTTTTAAAACAATGGGTTTCTTGAGCATTGTAAAATGATTGTGTAGTTATTTCACTTTAACTTTTAGAGTAAACTGAGTAATTGTTATTAAGTTTTTGCTAAAAGTTTAATAAGAATAAAATTAATTATTAAAAATCTAATTCAAGAAATATTTGTAAATATGATTTTAATAAGTATTGTGGACCTTTTGGTAATTACTTAAAAAATTGGTTTAAACTCAATACAGGTATCTCTTAGACTGTAGCCACAGTTTTATACCTTATGCTGTCAGTAGTTATTAATACTTGCTTACTAATGGTATAAATAATAAAGTGACAGATCAAAAAAAGATATGTGCAAGTCACACTATGATATATAGATTAATTATCTAACTTAAAACTTTTTATGAATATTTGTTAGAACATAGAAAAATCCTTTTTACTAACCTTTCACTGAACTGTCTAAAGTATTAATTCTGTATAATCTCAATGTTTATTTTAATATTTCTCTTTTGTTCAATATAAGAAATCTATAAGTCCTTATTTGTAATTCTTAAAATATCCAGTTGAAAAAATCACAAGACATCTAATGAGCATATATAAAATTTAATGAAAAATGGTCCTATGTTTTTGTTGAGATTTTAGCATTAAAGACAGACTGAAAATGAAATTCATAGATTTAGTTCAGGGCAACTCCTGAAAGTCAGTAATTTTGGGAATAATTTTTTGCAAAAATGTGCATAGTTATGCTCATAGATAAATATGTGAAAAATTCATCAGTAAATGGTAAAATGCATGCAATGTATTCTGTTCTAAAGTTTTAGTGCTAGAAGAATTATAAGAAACCAAAGTCATTCTTGAAATAAGCAGACTCCAAAGACAAAAAAAAAACAAAACATATATGTTCATAAACTTTAGAAGAGGAAAAAGTTTCAACATGGTTTCAGAGTGATGAAGAACACTGGTATTTTTTCTCTTTTTACATGGATGAGCAATCAGTGTACTTATGGTGCAATGGTGGTGGAAGCCTGATAAATGGTGCTTCTGTAACATTCAATCAAGCAGTCAGTGCAGGAAATAGATGTTCAGGTTTCATACAAATGGGATAAAAATGTACACACATATATAGATGAAAAATAAGACCAACACCAACTTTCCTACTGCAATTTGATGTCATAAATATTTACTTAGTTATTTTTTATTTAATAACTACATCTATCATATTTTATTTTAGTACATTTCTCTATTTTATGTGTTTTAAGAAGTTATTCTATGAAATTTCAATTCCCTTGACTGAGCAGCCTTACTCCTCACAAAGCACAGGATTGACAAAACACTGCTTTTGTCTTTTGTCAAATTCATTTCAATAATCAAAATATTGAAACTAAATCCATAACCATTATAAAAATAATAAAATAAAAAGTAAAAAGAAATCTAGAGATTCTCATTTTGCAAAGTTTTCTTTTCACAGCTCAAGTTTTAAGAATATCTAAGCTTATGTCTAGCCTGTAAAATCTCCAAACTCTTCCAATTATTGGTACTCTGGATTGTTATTCCTAAGATTAAGACTTTTTTATCTTTTTGAGAAGAGATTCTTTAATGTTTTATTTTTTAATGAAAATGACACTAATTTGGGATGACATTTAAAAATGCAAATCATCATTCATTTTTCTATAATATATGTTACTCTCTTAAACTTGAGATGTAACAAATATATTCAAACAATTTAATAAAGATAATTTAGGAAAGAACTTTAAGTTCAAAAATTATTTTGATTATACCAAAAGTTGGTGTTACTAACTTCCATAGTATTTCTTTTTAATGCTAAGATCAAAGGATGATACAACTTTGATGAATATCCAAAGTCAAATAACAGTTTCAAATATCAATATTTTGTCATTATTGATGATTGTCTGTGCTATACATCTAAAATAAAGGCAAACTATATTTGTTGGAACTTAATTTTTAAGACATGAAGAAAAACATAATATATTACAAAAATTATTCATAGTTGGTTTGGTTATGGCATATCAACCTCAATGGGTTATTTAATGCAGACAAAATTTTTATTGTTGGTAATGTTTTTTTCAAAAAAATGTATAGCTGGTATTAAAACCTATTTTTACACATTTTGACCTCAGTTTTTTTTTTTGGGGGGGTGTAACTATTTGCCCATAACTGGGAGCCTAACAGGTACTACCACTCTGGGTCAGGGCTGACCTGGGAACACCAGCACTGGTTACACATTCCTCAAAACCTCCTGATCAGAGGCCTTGATACTGGATGTAGTTTATCATCTTACCCAGGACGCAAAAATTGTTCATAAATTAAACATATATATGTAAATAAAACCAGTATAAAAATGATAAACAGGCATTAAAAAAAAAACAAAGAGTTAATGAAATATAAGTTTCCAACTATTAACAGAATATAACAAAGAGGTTTGGCTTTCAACATATGTATGTACACTACACACAATGTATACATGATATGTATTCAAGTGTCCATCAATACATAATATTGACAGAAAAATTTATAAAATACTGGCTGATATTGATTGTGAATTTATTGAAATATGATCTGGTAAAACTCTTCAAAGTGTGCTCATTTTTCTGAATTTATACAGAATGTAAACAAACATGAAACTATTTTTGAAAGGATTTTTTTAACAAACAGTAAGCTACTTAGAAGATATCAGAGAGATCAGAACATCAGGAATAGCTAACCTTTAGCACCAAAATGTGATTACATCATTCAGCATGAAGATTACAATCAGAACCTGGCAATTGCCAAACACAAGACAGAACATCAGAGCAGTCATATAACCCAAACAAAATTCCCTGTAGAAAGGATGGGAAATGGAATAAGAAAGATGCTCAAAGATAAAGGCTCATTTCTCAGAATACCCCACACCTGTATATCTGCAAAAGGGCAGACAACCCTTTTTTGAGATTTTATATAGGGTCATTATTTATCAACACATTAAGTGCTGAATGTTCAATAAGTTTTACAAAATACATATAATGAATAGAAAGTTTAACTATATTTCACTAGTAAAGTCAATTTCATCACTCAAATATTGATAATAATAATAATAATTTAATTGAAGAATAATGATTATTTTTAACATTTGATGGTAACAAAACAGAACCACCACACCATACATTTAGAACAAATTAAATTTGATAAATGCAATAAGAAGAAAAATCTGTAGATGATACTTGCAAAATGAATTGTTAGCTTTATTTTAAAAATATGTCTGTTTTATTCATAACATAGAGGATATGCTTATTTATGTTTTAATCTATAATTTTTTTCTCTGAAATTTTTAAGCAGTTACAAAGAAAACCCTGTTTTTTATTATCGTTAAACAATTTTGCAAACAGTATAGCCAGACAGAATATAAAGTTCTGTTTAAAAATAAATAATCTATCCATATCAATGAGCAACTTAATATTCAAAATTTAAAACAAATCGTACATTTGTTTTAACTCTTATTTACACCTGATAGACCATTGTTAACTTATCCAAAATCATAAAAAATTATATTCATTAAAGTCATGTCATAAACCAATTTGCTAGTGAAGAGAATTTCATCTTTACTGTGTACCCTATTACTCTGGCTCTCTGTACATAAAAAATGTACTCTGTTTAAAAAGCAAACTACATATACATTAAGAAAGAACATTTTGAGTGAGTTATTTACAGAATAAATTAGAAAGCTGCAGAGCATTAAACATATTTATTAACTATAAGAATGGTAATTATACCAAATGTAGAATGAGGGTTGAAGGTATCAAACAATGCTAGTTAACGTCCCAAAAAGGCCTAGAAGCAAAAGCAGGATAGAGTTGGAAAGTCTGTAAGCAAGAAAAGATGGGCTTACTGACATTTAAAATTAGTATAAACATCAACCATATATAATACAGGAAAAAAATAATCCTAGAATTATTTTGGGCATTTCTACAGTTTAGCTATGCAAAGGTACTTGCTTTGAGAGTTGAATATAAAACAAATATTGCAAGATGTTTCATTTGTCTGTTACACATAACAAAATAATAATAAAAAAAAACAGAAAAATCTATAAAACAACAATAAGTGATTCTGTCATAATATTTTTCATAGAATTATATATAATAATTACTACTCTCACTATGATTTCATATTGAAAAACTGTGCCTGACATTCTGTTACTCTCATGTTCAAATCTTTCTATTTTGAAGATATGAAAGACAGCAGTACAAATGTCTCAAAATTAAAATGATTTGAGCATAAGTGTATTAAAATCTAAAAGATACTTTTTGAATATGAAGTTGAACTGAGAATAATACTTATAATAAATCTAATTCTATGAAAAATACTTAAAATGAATCAAAGGATCCAAATAATTCATTTTCATCTATGCTAATATGAAACCAAAACTTTCAAATAAATGGTGGTAGTGGAAGTAGAAGGAAAAAATACATTTGGTGATTTAGATAACAGTTACTTAAGAAATACTTCTCTTAATTGCAAATTATCTTGAAAAATCAGTAATATTTTCATATTTTGATATGTTTATTAAATATATTAAACATTTGAAAATATTTCTTTAAATTAAATTATAAACTTACATAAAATAGTTCTAAATATTATTAAGTCAATAATTAAGAAAAATATTAAAACTTTTTTCACCTATTAAAATTAATTTTACATGTTCTATTGCGTTGGTGTATAACTATCAGGCATTTTTGTAGGCAAGTTATTTGTTAATAAAAATTGCTGTTTTGTTTACTTTTTTAATAAAAATATTTTATTTTTAGGTTATAAGAGTGTGTGTCAATAATCATATGCTCAGGAATAATCATTTTAAAATGTTACTGTTGAATTGTTATATTTCTTTTTTCAATATTGTTTAAAAACGCCTGATAATTATGCACCAACCCAATATTTATATATGTTAATTTATTATGAAATTAAAACAAAAATGGTCCAACAACAGTAAAGAAAAAGCTTAAAAATTTAATCTGTTTGTAATGTTTGTTTGAAAAAATTATTAACTTTAAAATAAACGATGCAGTTTTGTTTAAAATACAAAAAAAAGAAATCCTTTGAGAAATTTATGCAAAACCTATTAATTAGAAAATAATAATCTAGTGTTGTTATTTTTGATTCCAGTTAGAAAAAAAAATGAGTATGTGAGATATTAAAAATATGTTTTTTTCAGACTGAGTAAAATACCAGGGGTGTGGAAAAGTTATTGGTCAGACCTACTTCCTAAAATCAATAGTACAAAGAGATCAAACATTAGAATACTGAATTTAGGAAGTGGGATGGGTTAAGAACTTCTCAGGACCTCCCACCTCTGCATAAAGAAAAATTAATAAATACAAATCAATTGAAAGTATAACAATTAATTGAACAAAAAAAAATGCAGCTTATATGAAAACTATATAATGAATGTAAAACTTTTAAAAATAGTAAACTTTTACAAAATTCATAATCTTAACAAAAAAAAGAAATCCCAGAAATTAATTTAATTATTCTTGTGAATGAAACTAAAAAATATAAATCAGCAAATATATATATATATATATATATATATATATATATATATATATATATGCTATTTGTTGGATTAAATAATTAAATTAATGAAAACATACAGATGTTTGGATAATAATAATTATAGATTTTCCTTTCATATTTTTTTTAATAATTATCAGTGAAATATAAAATGGAATATTTCATTTTAACTTCACTCAAAGAGTAATTTCTTAAAATAAAAATATATAATTCTTAATAAATTATTCATTCATTGTGAAATTTTAAATTGTTCACTGCCAATTATTTCATTTTCATCAAAAGTGGATAAAGTGAAAAGTAAGTTAAAAGTGAAAACAAAAGTTTCTTTTCAGGTAAAAGTAACCAAACAAAAAAATTATGAAATTTCCTTTAAGTTTTTATGAATATTGTTGAAAAAGTTTGGAGAGAAATAACAATATGAAGTTGGGGTAAGATCAGAAAAAAAAAGGAAAAATTTACAGTGAAATTTAGAAAAAATATCTCATTACTAAGTTTAATTCTTGCTTTGTAAAATTATAATTTAATATTTATAAGTTTAACATGTAAATATCTGTTATGATTTCTAAACGTTATCACTAAACTTTAAAATATGAGAAAGGGAAAATGAAAATGATTGGCAAAAATCAATATTGCACATAAAATTGCATGCAATCTTATATCTGATAATCCTATGAAGTAAAGCATTTATTTATTCACTGCATATTTGGGACTTGTTGACTGTATCCAATAATACAAAAAACTACTTTTAAAAGAGTAACAGCTTAAAATTAATTAATTAAAAATGAAAGAATTCATATAAAATAATTAAGAGAAAAATACCTGAAAATAATATTGGTAAAAAATTGAAAAAAAAAACAGCTATTAAATAAAATTTTAATTAAAACAGTAAACTTTCCTATTTTTAATACAATATAGACAGAGTTGAGGGAAATGAATGAGATTTTACTTGTGAAAGGAGACATTTTTAAAACTAATTTTTAGACTTTTAAATCCAAATTATTTTAGAATGTTAAGATAATACTCATTCTCAAAACTAGAGAAATAAATGAAACTTAAAAAATATGAATAAAAGCAAAGTTTATTAAAATAATGAAAATATGCTAATTATTATCATTTGAGTATTTTTTAAGTGAAAATAAGTTTTCCTTTGAAGTGCAAAAGTATAAAACAAAAATTGAAGTGTATATATTTACATTTTTCAGCACCCACATGCCAAAGACAAGTGCTGCTGCGATGAAGCAGAGAATGGCCAGGGAGATGAGGATGGTCAGGGCGGCCACCAATGTCACCAAGTCATCGGCCATGACAGAGAGCAACACAAGCACTGCAGCAGTCGTTTCAATAACTGGGAACATTCAAAGTTTTGGGAGAATTCAGCAGTGGGACACAAGTGGGTAAGGAACTCTGGTCAAAACCAGATTGAGTGGAGGAAAAGGAGGACACATCCAACTGAGGTAATAATCCCTGCTTGAGTAGCTAAACCAGATACAATAATGTCCAGTAGAAAATACTTTTTTTCCTAGTTTTATATTTTGCCTTCCATTTAAGTAATCCATGATAAACTTTGCAGTTATTTTAAAGCAAGATGAAATGAATATGAAAGTTTTATTCAAGTTTAATAATTTAATACCACTTGTAACTTTCACTAAACAGTTACAATTGATTGAAGGTGGCAACTTTTTCACAGCATTTTTATCCAACTTAGTTCTTTCATAAATGTTACAAACAAAATCCGCTGTTGTATTATTTACACTTTCTGGCAATTTTATGAATAAAATGAATTTTAAATAAATTCTAAAATAAGTAAAGTTAAATAAAAGAAATCACAATTTTTTTTTTCAATGATACATTTTCTCTCATTTGTATTTTTCATTGTTTCTTTTCATCACTTTCATACAGAATATTTCATAAAGATAAATGAAGTGCGACTATTATTCCAAGATTACCATAAATTCCTCAGGTTGCAGAACAAATTCTTTGGTTAATCAATGTTTGATTTTTTCTTCAACTAAACATACAGGTAAGATATGATGCCAAGAGAGAAAGACAGGTAGTACTTGTAGTTGGTTCTTTTTATTTGATTCCACAAAATAATAGGTCAGCAGGTAGACCTATGAGTATCCAAGGAACCTAGTAAACTAGGTGTCCATCTGATAAGACCCATAAGTTAAAAGTGACAAAAGACAGGAAAAGACAGACATAGGGCAAGAGAGCTTTTACTCCAGAGTGATTCATATGCACTTGTGCAATCTCCTTGTTGCTGGTAACAAGTAACACTTTTCTGGGTACAATGCTAGCAACCCTTGTGTCTGTCAAGTATGGCCAAAGACTAGAAAGAGAAAAGCAGAAATTGCAGCAGGATTCTCAAGTGGAAAGTTTCCTCAAAGTTGGACATGCAGGGACACTGCCAGCTATGAAAGATCTAGGCAGGTTAAGAAGCTATCCATTCGAAACTGCCATGCTGACAACTGTAAGGAACGATGCAGGCAAACAGACAGAGGTAGATGTTTGGTCAGAGGAATATACTGTTGGTAGAAAGAAAAAAGAAAAAAGAAACTGGCAGCAATGTCATAAGTGGTAGGCTGGCAGGCAAGCTGACTGGCCCTACTTCTCTTCACCTTCTCTCTCACCCTTACAATACCTCCTATAGGTCCCTCCTCCAAGAACTGCTGCTATTGCTAGGCTTCCCTACTATCATCTAGATACCTGATACTACCTCCAAACAGCTGAACAACACACCTTCTTAATTTGCTTCATCCTTTGCTAACTTTTTCATACTTTTTCTGGTTTTACTACTTGATGCAGCTGACAACAATTATCAAATGAAAAGAATAAAAACTCATTACTAGGGAATTAGAAAGATTTTTAAATAGGCAAAACTTTATCAAATCCAGGCAAACTAAGGGTTTTGCTGGATTCTTTCATTTGGATGCTATGGTAGCTCTTTGGAATGTCCTGAGAAGCAAAATGTTTGCAATAACAGAATAAGACTTTTAGTGATCCGTAACAGCTATTCCTATCTACATCAGCAGAGAAAATAGAAAGATGTCAATATTTTGTTTTTCTTTTTTAACCATTTTTTCTCTTTTTTATAGAACACAAGCAAATTTCTAAATGTGCAAAGTAAACGTCCGTTTGGCTTATGAAAATCCAGAGATAATAAGTAGAGCTCTTGCATAAACTTAAAAAAATATGTTCTATATGCATTCATGTGTGAAAATAGCTGTCATTTACTAAAGAAGTCATATTTAAGAACATTATAAAATCAGCTAAACTTGAAAAATACAATCAGTAGAAAGAAAGTGCAGGTTAAAATGTTTTGTTACATAAAATCAAAATATGAACACTCATCTCTAATAATTATTTTACATTAAAAAGTTACAAATTTTTAAGGTAAAATCTGAACAATTTATTACACTATCAATAAGTAATAATTGTTGGTTATAATTCTATTAAAAATGTTTTTTATGGTTTGCTTTCTTTAAAAGGTTAACATATATTTTTTAGTCTCTTTTTTGTGAAATCCTTATGGTTTAATTTTAAATTTAAAACTCATAAACCAAAAAATAGTTAAAAAACACTGTGTCACATAATTCAATGCTTCTTATAAGAGGCTCCAGAACTAAATAAACCTTACATAACAGTAAAAAATGTAATGTGACAGACATGAAATCACAAAATAAAATGCAAACTGAAGGAGGCTGAAAGAGATATAGTACCATAAAGATTAATTTATAGAATTGGATAAATTAGTAAAAAGTAGCATGCTGATCAAATTTAGCCTATAAAACAACTTCAATAATAAAATAATACACCTAAAGAACACCAAGAAAAAGGCACAAAAATCAGAAGAGGATATTTTTTTTAAAAGCACTGAATATTATAATCAAAAGGTTTTTTGGAAAAAAGAGCTGTTCTTTTTTTTATTTATTGCTTTAAGAATGAAATTCCAAAATGAAACAGTCAAGGTATTTTTTTTTATCATCATTAATTGTTTCACATCTGCTTATAGCAGCTAAAGATAAAATGTCTGAATGTAATAAAGAAATAAATAGGAAAAAAAACTAAGTCAGTGTGCAGTAAGATTCTTTTTCAGGGTTCAGTATTATTTTCCTTTCCAGTGACTTTCTATTCTAATTTGGTACTTGGAGGTGTTTTTCACTGAATGCAACAAAACATTGCAAGCTGAAAGGTCTGCAGTTCAATTGGGTAAGTGATACTAATCATTATGTGTTCTCTGTAGAATAAAATTACTTCATCCATCAATATAGAATCTGTAAAATCTCTAATACTCACAGTCTTAATTTAAATATTTTAAATTTTGCAGCTAAACAAAGGAATTCAATATGAGTGAAACCATGAAAAATCTGATTCAACATGTAAGATTTCATGGAAAAAAATTCATTTTTTTAAAAGAACTTGAGCTTTATGCACAGAAAACAAATGTGGAAATGAGATGTTTACATTTAAATTACATTGGATGAATAAAATCGTAAATAGTATTTGGGGAGAATTTGTGTTTATTGGCGGGATTTTTTTTATATGAGTCTCCATTTTTCTAAGTTGATTTCTATTTGAATAATAGTCAAAAATTGAATAATGTTTTTTTTTAAAAAAGATTTTTCTGGTTTAAGACAGAATACAAAACAAAACTGGTATTGGCATAAATTCAGAAAACATTTGACTGTGTGAGGATCCAAAAGCATTTTTAGGAAATTATTTGTAATGAAGTTTATCCTAACTACCAAAACATATGTTCAAAAATAATAGTAAAAAGATTATAATAATATCAATAACAAAATCTGTTAGGAATTACTGTTACAAAGAATGTTGAGAAACATTTTAAATTTTCAGGCAAAATTATAAAAAATGTTTTTAAATAATTTATATACATTTTTGAATGTATATTTACATGAATTTTTAAAAATGATTAGGAGTTAAAAATCATAAAAGTAAGATTACAGACAAAACTTTTTAATATAATATAGAAGTAGCCATTAATAAAATAAAAATCAATGTGTATATTTCTATGTAACACCTCCCAAATATTCATAAAGATATTCTACTATGTCTTATAGTCAGTTGCTGAAACTCAATTAACTGTTTCTTGGGTATATAATAAATTTACTTTTGTGTAATGTTCCAACATATATAAAGAACTCAGTCCACTTTCAAGTTTCCAGTGATATCATTGAGCATCTACATGGAATTCTCTGAGAAGCATGAACAGTAAACAATACTATAAATCAAGGCCAACAATTTAGTACAGATATATAGATGTCACAACTGTTTTGTTTATCTGGTGACCTGAATAGTTTGGATTGGTTTGTTTTACAGCATATCAACCTCAATGGGTTATTTAATACTGACAAGATTTTTATTGCTGGTAATATTTTTTTCCAAAAATGTATTACTGGTAATAAATTTTTCAAAAAAACTATTGCTTGTATTAAAACCTATTTTTATACTTTCATAGTGTTTTGACACCAGTTTGGGGGTTAACTATTTACCCATAACTGGAACCCTGACAGATGCTACCACTCCACGTTAGAGTGCACCTGGGAACACCAGCAATTAAGAGGTGGTTCCATGCTCCTAAAAACCTCCTGATCAGAGGCCTGATAGGACATAGTTTATCATCTTACCCAGAACACAGATGTAGTTTATTGTCATACCCAGGACTGACCTGCATAGTGTTGCATGCTTTTATCACATCGATATGTAACACAAACATTAACAAGATTTAATAATGATGCAAATACATCCATTGTACCTGTTTGCAAAGTTCTGTTGTATGATTTAGTGTGTCGGACAAAAGGTAGGAAATGATGAAAAGCTTTTATATTTAATTCTTATTTCCAGTTTGTATATTTACACAAAATGGTCTCTTATTAGAACATGTCAGAAACTAAACTTTTGATTATAAAACTTTTATGAACTTACAAAAAGAGTGGCTGAAGTGTTTATTTTTTTCCCCAGCTTATTAATGAATTCGAACCAGAAGACTATCATGTGCGTGTATAACGATGGAAGTGCACAGACAAATATCTGTATTTCTTGAGACTTGAACAGTATGTCTTTATGTAATCAATTTCAGGAAATGATGAAACATTTTTATTCAGGCCTCATGCTGAGGACATAAAAATTGAAAGGAGGTGTCAAGACAACAATCTGACTATCATCAAAATTAATTCTTTTCACTTCATCAGTCTTCAGTGACCACTGTGCCTTCTTATATATATTATCACATTATGAACCTTGTAAAGAGCCCATTGTATATTGTCTGTCATAATGACAGAAAGTTAAAACACTAGATTTAGATTAAAACCAACCTTTCTGCTTAATTAAAAGACTGATTTGTCACCTTTAACATGGAGCAGTAACATACTACACTCAAACACCTAATATCTGCAAAATAGCATTATGCAGTCTCCTCACATACATATGAGAAAATTCATAAGTTCACAATAGATGAAGGAGAAAATATGTGAAAACATTAAATCCTAGAGTTAAAGAACATAAAATAAACATAATCTAAGCTGCAATCATAGCTGACTAATCAACTAAGAGAATCAAGACATGCTGTTTTTTACAGTACACAGAAATGGTTTTTCTCAGACTACTTGACTGGCACTGTCTGCAGGAATCTTTGATATTCAAATTTACAACTATTTTGATATTTTGACTGATAATGACTGACTGACAAATTAAGTTTTACAAAGAATCATTTTAGAGACACTTTCATGGTAATACACATATATAAAACAAATCTCATAGATATATATATATATATATATATATATATATATATATATATATATATATATATATATATACACACACACACACACAGAGCAATGACGTGCCAAAAGTTATAAGATAGCAATATGTAGACCCCAGGCACCATGCAGGCTGATGGTAGTTCCGTAATAATGTGGGACATGTTCATGACATGGGTTGGATGCATTGGTGACTACTACACTTCTTCAAGTGGCTTGTTTCAATAATGATTAGTATTCTACTCTATCTGCTTAATTACATTAAATAATTAAAGAGGAATATAGAGTTTAATGATAACTGCAGTATTAGGTTGTTACATATATTCATTTTTTCTGATGTTCTGCAAATGATCTCAAAGAATAATCTTTCGTAGCATTTTTTGCTTCCTGGTAACTCTGCTCGTCCTGTGAAATGGCTGTCTAATGTTATTGAAATTTTATTTCAGGTTAGACACTCCTTTGAGATGAAATTCCAAATAGACAAGAAGGAGCATTTTCTCTTTGCTTTTAATCAAGGTCACAAAGCTGTTTGAGACATTTGTGCTGAGTAAGGAGATAACTTCATTACTGACAGAATGGCAGAGAAATGGCTTTCCTGTTTCAAAGAGGGGAAGTTCAAACTCACAGACCCTGTTCAGTTTGAGTAGAACCCATTGTACATGCTGATTAAAGAACCATGCCAGACCACTAGGGAATTCGTTCAGAAGATGACAAACTCACTGTCACTCATCAACTTCAGTCAATAGGTAAAGTCCAGAAACACAGCTCATGAGTACCACACACATTGTCTGAAAGAAAAAAACTCATCCATTGTCGCCAGTTTCCTCACTTGACACCAGGCTACTCATGGATACAAAAAAAGAGTTCAGCTGAGGAGTTCTGTCACACCCACCATATTTTCTTGATTTAGCCCCTTTAGACTACCATTTTTTCAGTTGCTTTCTGGTTGAAGGGTGTTTCATTCAACTGCAATATGGAGCTTAAAATAGACTGGATGAATTTTTTGCATCAAAACTTAGTGATTTCTATTGTCGAAGTATCAAACAGTTAATGGATCATTGGCAGGAAGTTGTAAATGTAAATGAAAGGGAATACATTTTTTGAATGATTCATCAGAACTCTTAATAAATAATAAGTATTAAAATAAATTACAAAAAATGAGCAAATTTGTATAACAACCTAATACAACTTGTGACATGAAATAACATAATCCTTAAAAAATGGAAATAAGTTAATGTGAAATAAGTTAATTTAGTTACAGGTTGTATTAAAAAATACACTGAAACATTTTCAAGATATTAACATTAAAGTAAAAATATGTGTATATAATCCATTGTATTACAAATATTTACAATGTTAAATAACAATGTAAATCACATCTAAATTCCTTGGGCGTTTTTTTTAAATAATTAAATTTAAATATATGGGCAGTTTTTTAACAGAGGATGGGAAATACAACACTGAGATCTGAACACACATTGAACTAGTGAAACAAATATTTCAAAAGCTAAGCAAGGTGGTCAGAAATGGGGAAAATTGCTGGAAACAAAGAAAAGACTGCTAGATTGAGTGATATTCATCTTATATGGCAGTGAATGAAGGACAATCTCCCCACATATGAGGAGAAAACTGGAGGCAGTAGAAATGTGGTTTTACAGAAGGACGCTGAAAACCCCATGGATAAAGTGAATAAGCAACAAGGAAGTCTTAAAAAAAATGGCAACAGAAAGAATACATATTCAGAATCAAGCAAAGAGAGCTGAAATTCCTTCAATACAATGAGAAAGGAGGACTTGGAAAACTTAATCCTCACAAGATCTCTATCAAGAGAGCCACTTATCTGATGAGCTTGTGTGAATGGATGGCAATATGGAGGGAGAAAAACTACTAAAGGCCACAAGGGATATAAAGTTGTAGAGATCTATGAAAGATTAATTAATTAATAATAATTAATTAATAATAATAATAATTAATCTATCTGATTAAACTTTTTATGACTTGCAATCATACAACTTTTCAAATTTAATTTTGGTTAGTCTCTACTGAAATTTTCTGTTCCTGGTTATTTTCTTCCTTTTGAAAGGACTCTAGTGTCTACATCAAAGTTTATGTTTGTGAATATATCCCAGTGGCAAGGGAATTTGCACTTGAGTCTCCAGATTATTCTAATACATGCTCTTCTGAATTTCACAATTAAACTCCATCAGTTATCTCTTCTTTCCTTATCATTCCGCTTCCCTCTCATGAACGTTGCTTTCTAGATAAAAATTTCTGATAGTATAGATAAGGCCCTCTCTCTACATTCATCTGCAAATGTCTTTGTGCTTGGTGACCATCATGTCAAGTGGTTTCATCACTAATTACACTGACATTGCTGGCATCCAGAGTTTCTCAATTGCTCAATCTTTCACTCAAATAGTAGACTTCCCTACATGTTTTCCTAGTAATTCTGACAGACACACTTCTCTACTTTATCTGTTCCTAAATATTCATGTTGTGCTCTGCAGCTCTGTCCTCTTGGCAACTTTGACCATATGGTAGTATCTGTAAATATCTCTATCTGCTCACTCATCAGGTAAAAAACCTCTATGAGAACACCTGTTATAAAAGCACTGATTGGTTCTCATTTCATGATTTTTACCATGATACCATTTTGAATAATATTGATAATCATCTTGTTGTGAAATATGCCACTGACATCTCTTTCTGAGTGAAATCCGGCATTGGAGCACAAAAATACCAAGTAAAACCACAATCTTCTTATTATCTCCTCCTTGTCCAGCTATTATAGCCCACAGGAATCACTTCTGGTGATACCAAGGCGACAGGTGATTATAACAGATACCTCTTTTTAACCACTTGTAATGAGTGTAAGTATGTCCTCAAAGATGAAAAGTCACTATTTGCTGATAGAATAAGACACTCTATAGCCTCTCACAAGTTTGGTTCTAGAGATTATTGGCAGCTCTGTAAGAGTGTACTGAACAAGAGCAAATCCTCAATTCTCTTTCTCTTCAATTAATTTAAAATATTGTCATCTACTGCAGATAAAGTAGAATACTTTGCTCATAACTTCTCTTCCAACTTCACTCTTGACTCATCAGCAGTATCTTTGCCTGATTTCTCCACTAGAACAGAGTCTCTACTGAGTGATATGCTCTTCACATTTCCTCCTTTCAGATAAACAATATGGCTTCCATTTCTCCAGGTTTACTGCTGATGTACTATCACTAAATTTGTCTATCAAGCTTTACATAAGTATGGCAAAGCTTGGGTTGTAGCTCTAGATATTTTGGATGTGTTTAACAGGGTTTGGTATGCTGGAGTTTTCCACAAATTAAAGGGTTACAATGTCTCTTGATGAATATTTGGTTTAATCATATCATTTGGACCTATGTTGTTTCTTATTTTTATCAATGACAGTCCTGATGTCATCAGTTCTCAAAGTTCCCTAACACTGGTCATTCTTACTAAATCAAAGTATTCAGGAATGTATTTATACCTATGATGTAACTGCAATACTACTAATGCTTATATTCATTATACCAACATCATGAGGGATGTCAGCTGATTATTTTTCAAGAACCAACACACAGATACCAGCCTAAAAAGGCAACCTTAACATGGCCAGTGTACATGACTGAAATGTGTTTATAATAACATCTAATAAGCATCAAGGATGAAAACAATAGTTCTAATAAATTGAAGTATAATGACAATTCTTCATCTCAAAAATCAAAACAAAAATAAATTCAAATTGTTAATCCTATAAAGACCAGATACAGATAACTAAATCAACCAGATGCTTGTAGAATCATCTTTTTATCTCACTTAGACTTTGGATGCAATTACTTTCAATGTCATTACATAACAGTATCATTTAGCAAAAGCCATATTCTTTTATTGCTGACTGCTTGTTAAAGATGTTCAACCAACAGTTACTGCATTTGGAGCATTCAGCCTTACCATATACCACCTGCCAGCCATACTTTCTACATCTGATCACTGAGCCACACAAAAGATGAAACTGTTCCTTACAATAATCAACAGCTGTTTGAATTGTATGTCATCATAAATGTAGATTCACACACATATAATATTTACTGATTTGGCTTTGTCACTAAAGAGCTATGTTATTTGACTAACCAACACTATCAATATATTTTTTGTCATGTGAATATAGTAAGTAAATATTTGTGCAAAACCTTCATTTTTCCCTAGCTGAAAGAAAAAGAACAGCTCTTCAGTGAATCACACATTTGAAGATAAAGATGTATTTAAAAAGGGATTTTTATCTGAAGGGATAGCCTTTATGGAAGGAAATTACTATACTTTGCTTTTGTGTTTCATATTTGCTTTACATGTAATGAACATTTAATATACAAAGTGCTTTGATAATAAAATTAAATGATAAATTGATTTGCGTGTGTCCCAAATTAGTTTAAATATCTCTTACATTTTCATAATCAGCATTTCTTGTGCAGCCTCAAGTAACAGAAATAAGAAATTTGGATTCTGTAGAAAATATCAGAATCAACCATTTGGCAGAAAATGAAAGAATAATCATAAAATCAACAATAAAATATTAATTGATCTTGCTGATTTTATATAAAATCTCAAAAAGCAATTTTGAAAAATAGAATGGAATTGTTAGAAATTTTGGCCAAAGAAAAATATGTATTTCTAGATATATTCAAGCAAACACAAAATAACCAAAAAATATTGTTAGTCTTATTATATAATTTGAGTAGCTTGAAATTGTCAAAGTTGTGGAAACAATTTTGAATTCTAATTAAAAGAATTATATTGTTTATGTTGCTTATATAGCAAAATAAACGTTTTCCAATATAAGCAACATAAACAATATAATTCTTTTAATCTTTTTGTTTGAACTATACTGGTATTTTAAAATATTAACTGCAATTTCATCTGACTTTTTTTTTTACTAAAACTTATAAAATTGTTAATTTCAAGCACAAATATAAGAGCCAAATAAATTAAATTAAAATCTGATTGCCAAGCAATTTTTTTTATTATGGCATTTTTGTAATGTAGATTTAAAAAAATATCAATTTTAACTTAGAATAATGAAGTTTATCACATCAGGAATAAACTAAGTAAAGATATAGTTTTGAAAAAGAATGATTTTAATCTCTTAAGTATTAATTTTGTTTGCTAACCTTGAGCCATTACTTAGCCTCTTTCCATTATTAGTTTCAATGACAATTTACTGCATTATATTTTCTGATTTTAATTTCTTCATTAACAGATAAGCTTTCCAAAATATATATATTTTACTGATATTAGTTTATAGTTATTTTGCACTTTTCCTTTGCAAGCATTTAATGAATTAGGTTAATCTTTGTGAACTCAAGTAAGATAATTATTATTAGTTAATAGTATTATTATAGAGAGAGTAGAATAGTAACCATTATTGAAACAAACCAGAGAAAAGATGAATAATTATCTCTCAGGTACACAAACACACTTAGTCACTATAAATAAAATGCAAAATTTTTCATTAATAAATTTTCAATATTGCAATTTTGTTTTATCCCAAAGAAAATTTTAAAGCATATAATTAGGTCTAGAAATAAATTTTCCTTGCTGTAACAAACTTTCAAAGATAACACATTTTAAATAGAGTTATAATGCATAATCATTTTAATGGATTTTATGAAATTTACCTACAAATGAACCTTGAATTTTAATAACTACAAATGAAAATTATTGCTTCTTTCTTTAAATATTCATAAAATATACCTTCCTCTCATCAGTCTGATTTATGATATTCAGAAAATGTGGCAGAGTTAAGCCATTTTGGAAATTTTTGTTTTACTCTTTTTATAAATAAATTCTGGTTTTAAATAAATACATACATCAATAAAATCTATCAATTGATAATAGTTTTCAAGAAAACTTAATTTGAAGGAATAGATGTAAAAAAGAAGGCCATCATATAAAAATATGCAACAATTTATAACAAAGAAATATTGACAAAGGAACAAAGAAAATCTGAATATAACAAAACAATTTTCCTGAAAAAAATGTATAAAATGTTATTAATATTATAAATAATTATTATTCAAGACATTTTATCTTTTTAACTGCATGGATAATATATGTTTCTATAACAAGCCAATTCAATTTCCTCCTTGCTAAACAGCTATGTAGAAAACTTTTGATTTACAAAACAAGGAACTCATTTCCCATAAAGAATATAAGTAAACTTGATGCTAGCAAGTTTTGTCATATATAGAAGAGCAATAATTGAAAAGAAATTATTATTTCAGGTGTTTTATTTTTAGATGTATCTGACATAATGTTATCCTTAACCTATTGACTATAGCAGAAATGTATTATTCTCAGATAAACTATAAAACCTCAATAACAAAAATTCTTGCCATACACAATGAATTAAATATGCACCATAAGTCACTCTTTAGATACTATATTTGAAAAAAAGTCTGAATAATGTTATTATCTGATATGATTTATGGTTTAGAAAACCGGGTTAAATGATGATAATGATGATGATTATAATAAACATTAAAATCAAACTGATTCTCATACTAAGTAGTACTGAAAGTGTTATTTACAGTATTTATATTCAGACTATTGTCCTCATCTTGTTGCTATCACAATGTTTTGGCCGGTGTACACTCACCAGCCTTTCTCAAGGGGCATAACAATCTGGGCTTCAGGGAATTCTAAACTGAACACTTTATTTAATCTATGGGGGTAGACTGATCTCATTCTCCTACTCATGTCTAGGAATATCTTGTCTAGTTCTTGTTTTTAATACTAGTCATTTATTGCTTACCTGCTTCTGCTGAGACCAAATACACACTGCCTGGTCCAGGGATTGCACTCACGATCACTGTCACCAAATTCGGGAAGGGAAGGCCAGTGGGCACAAGGGCCAAAATATTGTGTCAACAATAACAAAATTTAACAATAATCCGAATATAAATAGTGTAAATAATGATAGAAATTTAGACAGAAACTAAAAGTGTTGTTATCTTTTCACAACAGTCCATAGTAATCTGACAATTTCCCAGACTAAAATGAAGCATGCAACTATGCCATCTTATGGTTGAATATGTGCACTCATTACTATGGATTTCCTCAGGATGAACAAAAATGTAATTGAAACAAAAAGAATAGGCTTTTCTTTTTATTGCATGTGAAAGTATATATATATATATATATATATATATATATGTACACAAAAAATTGAGGCAGAGTCTCACAGAACAACATAGAGAGTTGTGCAAAAATTGTACAAAAATATGTATAATAAAGCATGAAAGAAATAGAAGTATGTGTGATAAGGATTAATTTAAGAATGAGGAAAATGGTACTTCTGGCAATTAGTTTGAAAAGAAAGTTTCACAAAAAAGAGGAAAATGTGGCATTTTCTGATGGTATGAAGTGATTTTACCAATGTGTAGTTATTATGTCTGTTGCTGGCAGCCAGCCAACATCACATAATTATCAACTGTCCATTATGACTTGAGGCTAATAATTAAATAATGTCTAACAAAGCACATAACAACATAGTTAACATTCCAACCAATTGCTGTATAAAAAAAGCATGTTTTCATTATCATATAGCATGATAGCAGCATCATACAACAAAGAGATGAGAATGAACATAAAAAAAATCTAAGAAAACATAACATCTATCCTAATATAATATATCCTTCTAAAGATAAATGAAAAAATATATAACAAAAACTTTATATCACACAGATGTTTATAGATATCTCAACTGATAAGATTATGTTCAGTGGGGTACTATAGTCAATGAAAATGGACATTTCATAGGTTGTTTGCATGATAGTGAATATTCTCAGAAGTAAAAAATATTGTAATAATGTAAAAGCATTTAAGATTCCTCATTTTTAAAAATTTATTAATCTATTAGATTTTTTAAATTAGTTCTGGATTCATTATTAAGGTTTTAACTTTTAAACTCTCTCTTTCAACCAAATTTAAGATAAAATAAATCATAATAATACATAGAATATAAGAGAAAATAGATATTCTCAGAAAATATATATTGTAAGCAATTAAAACATTTAAATGCAACAAGATAGTTCATTTTAATTATATTCTATCAATAAAATTAATTATGTGAATTAACTTTTCTTAGTTTATTGATATCAGACATTAGAATATTTCAGACTTGTAACAAATTTGTTTTAAAAATATTTAAAAAAATTTTACAGATGGACAAATTAAAAATGAATAATTTAAGTACAGGAAAAAAAGTGCTCACAATATTCAATTAACTCAGATTAAACCAAATCTCTTTTAATTGAATATAAACTAAAGAGTCCCAACAAATTCAACAATCAAGTCGTTGGTGACCAAAATATAAGAAAAGTAGGTCAGGTCAGATGCAGTTAAAATATAGTTACTAGTAGATAATACAAGCACTCTTTTAATAAAAATAGACTAACACATTTCTGAAAGAGTGAAACAGAGGGAGAAATAAAGGGATGACACCTGTACCATAAAGAATAAAGGTGAACACAGATTTGTATGCAGCAACAGACACATCCTTGAGGGTATGAGGCCATAAATGTTTAGAGCTTTGACACAGTACGCCACTAATAATATGTCATCTAAAGTAAAAGGTTTGTAGACAGGCTACTACAGGTTTTGATATTCTGAGAAATCAACATGAAGCCATAAACAGATCTAATCATATGGTGAAGTCATCAAAAAATAAAGATATCTTTGAAATGATTTTATGATCATCTTTGATGTCAAAAGAAGCCACCAAAATTTCTGATCCTTACATTTTTCTCTTGCTCTGTATTATGGAGAAATAAAAGCTGATTATTTGGAAAGTATCACTAAAAATAAAAAAAAAACTCATTAGGCCATAACAAAAGGCTATATTCTCTCA
The DNA here is from genome assembly GCA_903632075.3 of Acanthosepion pharaonis. NCBI lineage: Eukaryota > Metazoa > Mollusca > Cephalopoda > Sepiida > Sepiidae > Acanthosepion > Acanthosepion pharaonis. The sequence goes on from CAHIKZ030005587.1 coordinate 609,622, forward strand.
CAAAAATAGCAAAGTATTGTGAAATATTATTTACTGTATGGAAAGAGCACAAAAAATGGTGGCTTGATCCAGTTTCAAAAAGATTGATGGTAAAGATAAAAAGAATTGATGGATAATGTGATCACACCATTATACACTATGTCAAATTTTCTTAAGCAAGTCAATATTTTCACAATAAAACTGGTATTAACCAACTAAAGTTGATAAAATATTTCAGAATATATACTGAAAAAAAGAAACTGAAATTTATGTACTATACTCAGTCAGTCAGTTATGTGCCATGTGTGATTATGTATCTTTTGATACATGACTGATGAGGCAGATTTTTTCCCGCAGTAGGTTGCCATTTCTGTTTGTGGTAGGCCAGTTGCCATCCAAGGCTATAGAATTGGTCTGTCCTGCTATTTACCCATAGCTGGAGGGAGAAGAGGAGGATTCATACCTTTCCCAAGGGTATTAGCACATAAGTGAATGTAATGGATTCAACTAGACTTTGAACTCAGCTCTCCAATTTCTCAATCCAAGCCGCTATTTATTATTCCACACTGCCTTCTTTAATGATACCATATGAATTTCAGTTTCTTTTTATTAGAACTATGTACAAGAATTTATTTCATAGTATGAGATTTTATTATGCAAATTGAGGGTTATTCATCATACTGTAAATAAACATATATATACATAGTTATTGATATTTTTTAATTTCACATATATAAAGATTGTTAAGGGTCATGAGAAATATATAGTTTCATAATATAAACAACATATTGTAAAGTTATTGTGTGTTGGGAATACAATATTTGAAATTGTGAAAAAGTTGAGAACAGATTCAAAGAGAAAAATGAAAAGATTAGCAAGTAGATGAAAAAAACCCAGTTCTTAACAATGTTGCTAAAAGAGATTTGAGAAAAAGTAAAAGAGTAAATAATAAAGAAAAGTAGATTGACTATCAATAAAATATTTGTGGGAGCTTGTGTTGCAAATGTAAACAGAAAGAAAAGATGAAAAATATTAAGAGTATCAATTAAAGACCTGAAAACAACTAAATTAGTACTTTTAAATAAATATCGCAAAGAGAAATGTGTCAGTTGAACAAAAAGAGACATGAAAAGTGATTTCTCAACAGTAATTTTTAATATGAACATAAATCTACATTGCATACACCTCATGGCTTGGACAGAGATTGGGTCCTTTATGTAAATAGACAACCAACATAAATTAGAATGATGGGGAGGTGGAGTAATGTTTTCAGCTAATATTGCAGGTAGTTCCCTTCAAAGTTGATGATAATATCAAGATAAATGCAGAGAATTATTGTAAGTTCTCAGACAAAATATTTTTTGAGTGGTATGGGTTTACATTAAAGAGTAAGATAATAATAATCCTTCACTTTTTGCAATGCTGACTACTATCTACCATGTCAAAAATAATACCAAATTAATGAAATGGCCATCAGACTCTCCAGATTAAGTTTTCTATTGGATTAATATCCAATAGAAAGCTTGTGATTTGTCATTAAAAGAGATGTTTATTTATAAATAAAAAATATTATACTTAATGTGTTTGTATAATATTTAATATCATTTGTCAAGATGTAAAAACTAGTGTTGCTTATAAGCTTATTTGGTGCCTTTGAAAATTTTCAATGTAAACACAAATCATTCTTTCTTTAAGTTATAAATATCAGATGCAGGGGTATTTTTATCTTGGAAAAAAAAAAATAAAAAAAAAAATTTAACTGTAAAGTTATTGCTAAGTAGAATAAGAAAATGTTTGTTTTTTATAGAAAGATACTCCTAGTCTTATTCTATCAGCAATGACTAAATATCTAAGAATGTTACAGAATGTTATTATCAATGGTTGAAAGGTTTCCATCCAAAGTTAAGATAGTGTGTGTGTGTATAAAAGACCAATTTTGAAGTTTTGCCAATATTTTCTATCTTAACATTTTTCTCCTACATCTCTGTTATATATGTCCCTAGGATAATTTTTCAATTTTATTTTTCTTTTACAAACAGTAGGTGGTGGTGGTCGAAATTTGTCTGCCTTGTGAGTTTGTAGTCCATTTACATATTCTGTTACCCAGATTGTATTCAATATTGAATTTAGATAGATACATTATATTTTACGATTATATATTTAGGAAAAAGTTAATATTCAACTGATATATTGCTTTTTAATATTTTAACATTATTTGAATTTATAATCGTATATATTTAATTCTGGAGTCATTGGAAAACTAATGTATCAAAAAGGAGTATTTAGGTGTTAGTCTTGATTGGGGAGTATGGTGGAATAGAGGAATTGGAGAGTTAAGTTTGAATCCCAGTTGAGTTCATTACATTCACTTATGTACTAATATCCTTGGAAAAGATATGAATCCATCTCTTCTCCACCCAATCATGGGTAAATAGTAGGACAGACTAGGTTATATAGCGTTGGTCTAATAGGAAAACTCTGAATTCAAAACTGTATGTAGCCCTGGTGAAGCATATACTATGCAGCTAAGGAAAAGATCATTCCCATGGACTTGTTGATCATCCCAAGTATGGTCAATCCTCTTTTTTTATTCAACTATCAGTGTATCAAATTTTGAGAAATATTTGGATGATTTTTAAAGTGTAGATTATATAGCAGGAAATATGGTATATATCTCCACTCATAAAATAAGATCTATATTTTTATATTTCATATATATATATATATATATATATATATGAGAAGAAAAGAGAGAAATCATTTGTCCCTTAAATAATCAAAATGTTGCAATGAAAACTTAAATTTTGAAACTATGAAGGAGGATAAAAACAAAATAAAGCTACTGTTTGTGTATTCCTTTTGATCAGCACATTGTCTTAAAGCATAAAGATAGATGTAGTAATAAAATAGAACAAGAGTGATTTATGGAGCTTGGTATATAAGATGGCCTGGTATCTTTTCCAAACAGAAGATAGATTTCACTACAAATCACATAAACTGACTGCTAGTAACGCCCTGCTGTGAAATAACTTAGGTTTTAAAAGTTGGGACATAATTATAGAACAGAAAAGTAAAACAAGAAAATTAAATATTTTAAGTTTAATGCTTATTTGTCAAAAATAATAGGTGATAAAAATAATCTGCCTGATGAAATATGTTTTTCATGTTTAAAAATTGTCTTTTTTTATTATTAATCTAAGCGTCATCATCCACTAAAAGAATTATTTGTTGAAAGATTTAAGAGCTAAATTATGCAACAGATTTTGTTATCTATTTCATTAGTTCTAACAGAATATTTAACAAAAATACATTTAAATAATGATAACTTGTGATATATCTTAAGAGAAACAAAAAAGCATGTATATCCCTACATGCATATAAAAGCAAAAAATAAAAAGTATATATATCCAAAAATTATATCTAAATAAAAAGAACATAAAATTTTACATGTTCAAATAAACCTAATTGCAATGACATTACAAGGGTTTCTCTTAAGGTTCATAAAAAATATAAGAAATCAATTATTCTGTATGTGCATTTATTATAAATATAAATGGAAGTAAAAGACAATATAGTAAAATGCAAAATCTAAAAAAAAACATTAAACACATGAAAAATAAATGACATACAATAAAACATTCAAAAATAGTTCACTTCAATGTTGAAAAGGTTTTACCAAAAAATTGTTATTTTTACTGTTTGTACAATACTTTCATTTTAATTTAAATTGTTTACATTAAATCTCTTGAAATGTTATATTACAGATCTTTTGTTTATAACTCACTTGGCATTTGAAGTATTCATTTAAATTCAACTTTAGTACAATAATCAAATGAATCTATTTTTGTCCTTTCATGATTGTTCTGTGTAATATTGTTTCTTCAGTAATAATTAAACAATTATGATAATGATTTTAATATTTAACTGCAATATTTTATTTCAATTAAGGTAAGTTGAAATAAAGCAGTAATTGTTTTATAAAGTTCTGAGAACCGTTTTCATTATTCTAAATATTACTTGAACTATTGTCTTCATCTTCATTGTTTTTAATACAATGTTTTCGCCAACATATTCTTTGGTTTTTTAACTTATGTGCTTGCAGTCCATTTGTAATTTCTGATACCCAGGGTGTGTTCTTTGTTTCAATATTGAATTTAGATGAACAGGTACATTTGACCCGTTATATGAATGATATACACATTATTTGGTTTTCCTCAGGTGATTATTTTACCTGGTATTTATGATTAGTACTTTTCAGATTTTAATGTGAACATATCATTCCAACAGAATCATGTTCCTTGGAGTTAATGTAGAACTTGGAATTAAAAAATTGCAAATGATTTATCCTTTAGTAATGTAAGGACTAACAGTACCCATTGACATTGTGTCACTGAGGATGGACTTATTGAATCATGTTGTGGAAAGTACTGTATACTTGTTATGTCGATCTCACAGCAGCATATGACCACATCAATAGAGATTTCCTGGTGCTACTATAGTATATCTATTGAGGCATTTGCAACCTACAATAAATGACAATGCACTCAAAATTGCTGGAAAATACTCAGGAAAAACGATGACCTTGTAATGAAAACAGGACAAGAGATTCTGTCTAGTAATCGTTTATTCAATTAAGAATACTACTACTCATCTGACTTGACAGCGGAAGTATACAGCTTTTATAGCTTGGATTATCTAAGAGGAGATAATCCATATTCACAACATTCTCCCCCACCAAATTTCTCACTGATAGGGAAGAAAGTCCCTTAAATGTCCAGGCTCCCCACGAGTTCGCAGTGGCTGCCTCAGCAGTCCATGATTCGTGGTCGGAGTACTCGAAGGGGAGGCTCTTCAGTGCGAGCCTGTCTGTGGGCTCTAAAATACCTTGCTCAAATGTTTCCTTCTCAGAGGAGCAGGCCCGTTCTGCGCCAGAGTCAGTCTCTGGATGAACACGTTTATTCGGTGCTAGCCCTTCATCTGTCAGGGTTTCAGGTGTTGGCCCATCCGGGTGTCTGACGGGGCCTCAACGGAGACAGTTTCGTCAGACGGCGTGTCAGGAACAATTTCAGTGCCATGATCTTCCGGAGGGGCTATCCATGGTCCGGTACGTCTCCAGCCGGTGCTAGGTCCCTGAGACACATTAGACTCTCTACCATCTGCATGTCGTACTAGCGCGCACTGAGGGTTCGCCTCTATAAGCTCTACCTCGTCCAACAAGGGATGGTTCTTGGTGTAACGCATGTCGCCTCAGAAACACAGTACCGGTCGAGAGATCCAAGATGGAAGCGAAGCTCCCGCCGAACTCCGTCGCTGAAAAGGTAGAAACCTTTCGTGGGGTGGCATTCGTGGCGGTACACAATAGGGAACGAATGGCGTATAATGTGACAGGAAGGAGATTTTCCCAATTATCAATTGAACATCCATTATTTGAGGCAGACAATTGAATGGTCTGCCAAATAATGCCGTTATATCTTCGTGATTGGCCGTTACCCTTAGGGTTGTAGGGAGTTGTCCGCTTATAGCTACTCCTCGTTCCTGTAGAAATTGCCGGCTGCTCTGACATGAAAGAAGCCCCTTGGTCCAATGTATATAGGCAGGGGCTCCAAAGATGGCTTAACAGTGAGCAGAGGCATTGTATAATTGCAGCAGCCGATATGTCTGAACAAGGGAAGGCAAAAGGAAACCGTGAATATTCGCCGATAATCGTTAATATATATCTGTTCCTTGTTTTACTTGGTAGCGGTCCTTTAAAATCAAGATTGAGTCTTTCAAACGGTTGTGTTGCTTTTATTAAAATGCCAGTTTGGGGTTTATAAAACCGAGGCTTTATTTCAGCACACGTTTGACAAGAATTTGTAATTCTTTTTTACCTCCTCCACTGAGAAAGGCAAGTTTCTACACCTCACAGCATGAACCATTCGAGTAATGCCCAGGTGACAGAGATTGTTATGTAGCGTTCGGAGTTCGTCCCCGCTTGATGCCATACAGCATGCTCTTGACAGTGTATCAGCTGTTAAGTTCTCCTTGCCAGGTCGATAGCTGACGTCAAAGGAGAAACAAGATAGCTCAATTCTCCACCTCGCTATTTTCTCATTCTTTATTTTACTCGTAGTTTTAGAGTTGAACATAAAAGCAACTGATTTCTGGTCAGTAATAAGTTTAAAGTGGCGTCCGATCAGGTAGTGTCGCCATTTTCTTAATGCCTCGATTATGGTGTAGGCTTCCTTTTCAATTGCGGGGTGTTGTCGTTCAGCCTGTGAGAGGGTCCTTGAAAAGAAGGCTACAGGACGATCAGCTTGTTTCAAAGAAGCGGCAATAGCACAGTCTGACGCATCCGTTTCAACAACCAGAGGAATATTTTAGTCTATTGTTGTAATTGCAGATTTCGCAATATCCTTTTTCAGTTCCTCGAATGCCTCAACGGCTTGATGGGACAGAGGAAACATCTCTACTTGTGTCAATGGATGTATCTTTTCTGAGAACGAAGCAATCCATTGAGAGTAATGAGCAAACATGCCCATAGCACGTCGAAGGGAAGGCTGGTTGTGAGGGACAGGCATCTGGAGTAAAGGTTTCAATCGATCTGCGTCCGGTGCCATAAAACCTTTGCTTATGGTATACCCCAGTAGGTTTATTTTGCCCAGTCCAAACGAGCATTTGTCGTCGTTTAGGGTAAGGTTGTATTTATCAACGGTGGACATGAACCGTCTGAGATTTTCGTCGTGTTCCTTTCTATTATGGCCACATACTGTGATGTTGTCGATGTATGCAAATGTGTCTTCCAGTTTCTCATCTGTTATGATTTGGTCGACTATCCTTTGGAAGCTGGCTACCCCATTCGTAAACGCGCCAAAAGGAATCCTGCGAAATTGATATAGTCGACCGTTCGCCTCTAAAGCAGTGTATGGCTTGTCTCTAGGTCTAATAGCGATCTGATGGTACGCTTTTCAAGTCCAGAGTGCTAAACATACGATATTTGGCTATTTTCGCCTATCATTTCATCTATCCTGGGTAGTGGGAAGGCGTCCAAAAGAGTAAATCTATTTATGGTTTGGGAGTAATCTATAACCATTCTCTTTTTATGGTTGCTAGAAGTGGTTATAACTACCTGAGCCCTCCAGGGTGATTTGCTAGGCTCAATTATACCCTCCTCAAGTAGTCTTTTTATCTCAGAGTCAATGAATTTTTTATTATTATAAGAAAAACGTCTGCTTCTCACTGCTATAGGTTTGCAGTTTTCATTTCAAATCTCATCAAGAATACAAGGAGGAAATGCGAGTCCAAATCTATTTAATCTCTTCATAGATTATGCTTTGCATGTATGCAATCACAGATGTGAATAGGTGGGCATTGATTATTGAAGCATTGCAGACTACATACCAAATATACAAATAGAAAACAGTGTTTATATTAGCCCTTTAGGAGACAGTGTAATGATGACAAGAGGGGTTATGCTGGGACTTAAGATAAACCTTTCCAAAACAGAAACTATAGAATTGAAATGAAGCAGTGAGGGCACATACCCTAAATTCATCATAAAAAATCTAAATGTGGAATTAATAAATACTAAACAATTCAAATGCCTTGGTGTATGGATCAGTTATAATAAATTTAGTATAGCAGATAAGGAAATTGAACATAGAATAATTTTGTTCAACAATGCATGATGCTACAAAGCCAAAACATTAATATAAAAACTTTAGTTATGTTCTTGTCAGATGGAGAATCTCATATGGATGTTATGCATGGTATCCAATTTGTTTAAAAATGTCTCAATTGTCAACTATATAAAACTGGTTTCTTGGATCAATGATTAAAAATGGTTTCAAGAAAATGAAACCTGTGTGTCTTGAAGGAGACTGTTCTTTATCAGATCTTGTAGACTGGTGCTACAGAATCACATAGAAAGATCTTGTAGACTGGTGCTACAGAATCACAAACAAAGAATTTTATCAAATAACAGAAATCAGATCACTTAACAGTCAACTTGAGAAACCTATTTTCCTGAAAAAACTGTTTTAAGACAATTCTTATAAATTTCACCCAACAGTAACATTGTTTGGTCAATGAATGCCAAATGTTTCCTTATAAAGGAGCTGCTAATCTCAACATTGTTGTTAAATGCTATAATTAGTTTCTCTGAGACATGCTTTTCATATGGTGTTAAAATTTACAGTGTTTGTGTTTGCATTTATATATTGACAAACTCATGAATACAGCTTATTTCACTGGAAGCAGTTTGCTACTTTTTCTTTAAATATCTGATCTGCTAAGCCTGATTTGGTTGACTGACCTTCAATAATGGATTTCCAATGCTTTACAATTCTGATTTTTAGAACACAGCTTGTGATTTCATTATATTCTTTAACACTATTGCATAGGATGTTATATATGCAGCTTCTCCTATTTTTCCAGTAGGAGATTGACATTTTTTTAAAGAATGTTGCATAGTGAAAGGTTACAAACCTGATATTATATTGATTGGATCATTTGGATCTTTTTGTTGACCTTTTGTGTGTTGGGTAAGGATACTCTTATTTTTCAATTGTTGTCTCCAGAGACTTTTAAAATATTTTTTTTTATTTTGAATTTATGTGTGTTGTTGAGCAAATGTTTTTTGAAGTTGTCTTTTTTTTTTAGTCAGTGTTTTTTTTCATGTTATTTCTCTTGCTTTTTATTGCAACTATCAGATCATTCTACAACTATTAAATAAGCTTTGTTTTTGACACACTGTTACAGCCAATACATTCTTTAGTCTTGCTCAAGTCAATATTGCATTTCATCTTTAGAAATCAGTTCATGCTTTTTTCTTCCACTTTTTCATTTTTTTTTAATCCAGAATATCCCATTCCAACAGAATCATGTGTCAAAGTGTTTTATTCATGAAATAATAAAATGAAAATAAAATTAAATTTCCTTTTGGAATTATAAAACTAATTCTTTTTATTCAAACATTGCTTTTCATATCATTTTTATAATGTTGATTTGTTACAATACATTTCCTTTTAAAAATAAGAACTCATTTTCAGCTCAGATCAAAATTCTCTTTTTTGAACTATTTTCTAATTCTGTAGTAATTTTCAAATGAATAATGTTATATCAAAATATTCTTTAAATGATATAAGATCCTACCTGAATCATAACACTAATACATATTAGAATTTAACCAAAATGTTCTTAGTTCCAAAATACATTATCTAATTAAATTTTAATTCAACTACTTATTTCATGATTTGCTTGGGGATTATTCCCAAATTATTATTTCAATTAAATAATAACCACAAAAACATTGTTTTTTTGTTTTTGTTTTTTCTCTATTTTCAGTCATTGATCTCAAAACAGTTGTCTTTGTGTTACAATTGTTGCTGCACATTGTCTTCATTACACAAGATACAATCAAGATATACATCACCTTCTTCTCCTTGTCTAGAATGTAACTATTTTATTCTTTCTGTCTTTCAATAAACTTTTACAAAAGAAAAGAAAGTTAAAAAAAATCCAAGAAAATATTAGTTGAAAACAGCAAATGTCAAGTGGCAAAGTCACTGCTGATAATCTGAATTGAAAGCAAATCAATATTTACTGAAAATTGAAACACCAACTATTGTGGTGTTAACACATGAGGATCAGTTTGTTGTCTCAGAATTTGTTTTTAAGTGATGATAGGATTAAGTTTTGAGAAAAAAAGCCTAAGAGAATGTAAGTTACAACTTGCAACTACAAAGCTATTTTAAGGCTTAGCTTACTATTGCATTTATAGCTCACTTGCAAGCAAATAATATATGATATCTACAGAATTTAAAATTTTAGATAAAAACAGCATAATATTAAAACATTTCTTAAATACATGTATGCAATTTTATTGATGTGAAATAGAATAACTATACTTCTTATATTATTTTACTTGTACACTAATTTTATTTATCATTAATTAAGAAGTTCAGTATTAAGCTTATAAGAAAAGTAAATTAACAAAGTATATCATACCTAGGATATTTTATTGATGTTAAGCTCAAATATCATTGGAATTTTCTTTGTAATACTCAAGATTTGAAATTATACAGATAAATATGATTGCAAAAAAATATTAGTACCAGATGGATGCCTTATGTGAGTGTAAAACAAAACACATTAATTTCAACTAGTTTTATTGTTTTGTTTTGTCTTGTGGCATATCAATCTCAATTTAATGCCAACAAGATTTTTATTGATGGTAATATTTTTCCAAAAAGTATTGCTGGTATTAAAACCTATTTTGATACTTTCATAGTGTTTTGACCCCAGTTTAGGGGTTAACTATTTGCCCATAGCTGGGACTCTAACAAGTGCTACCACCCCAGGTCAGGGTGAACTTGGGAACACCAGCAATTAAGAGGTGGTTCCACACTCCTCAAAACCTCTTGATCAGAGGCCTTGCTGTCAGATATAATTTACCATTTTATCCAGTAGTTTACTTTAGCTTGGAGACTGTCTTCTAATACTTTAGTGTAAATAATGGATTTCTTTTAGGTGCAGATATAATTCTACAGACAGTATCTTTGTGGAGATTAATTTATTCATCTCTAATTATATTTTTACTTTTTTTATTAACCATTTCTGAATAACAAAATCTCTTGTCCTTAAATCTTAAATATTTCATTAAAAATATTTTTTTAAGAATTTTGTCATTAGTCAATGAAATGCCTGACAATTTACTACTGTTATCCATATATGGTAGAGGAACTTCATATAATGATCATGAATTTTATAAATAACTATTTTAGAAAAAGATAAGCCTTGAGATTTCAGGAAATATTCAATTTTATTGTATGGTACAAATTAGCTAAGAATATCAAAATAATTGTGAAAATAAAATTAACAGAAAAGTTTACCATTAAGGAATTAAAACTGATTGGATGATGTTTCATTGTTTCTACAATAAACATCCTTTGCATACACAGAATATAAACAATTATGACAACCACAAAGTGGAAGTCAAATGCTGGCACACTAATTAATCTACTGACTATGTGAACCAGCTTAATCTTTCACTTCTCTTAGTTTATATTAATATACAGTAATTAAGAACATAAAATGATCAAGAAATCAATCGGATTAAGAAAAACTAAGTAATTATACAAATGACGACAGGTTTTAATAAATTCCAAGATTACAGAAATTAGCAGTTCATTACCATCTTATGTTTTAAAATATTTTTCCATTCTTCAACCCATGCATTCTAAATATCAGGATGGTTGATAAAGAGCTATATACTGGATACAAGTTGATAATTAAAAGTACGTCATTTAATTTCTTTTTATTTCTTACATTTTGCTTGACTAGCAGCAGCAAGATAACTGATTCTGGGCAATTGCTGTTTCAAGAATCAATACATTCTTTTGATAAGCTTCAACATAATTTGAAACATCAAGTCCAGTAATAAACTCTTTAGTAAATTTAATAGCTTAAGTACTGTTACAGAGGTATACAATCCTATTGCAATATACCTTTGATTCAATCTTTTAGTTATTCAATCATATACATAATGAAAAGAAAGATCATGTAAATTTAAAAGAAAAGTTACTTGGAATTGGTCAAATTAGGGTCTTGAGCATCATCAGCAGACATTAAAAACTCTAATGATAGATTGTTGCATCCATTCTAAGTATTCTGAGTACGATACCAATAAACACCAATATATTAACAAAACTATTACTGAATCTTGTTTTTTACTGAAATATTGATCAACTACAAGCATTTCTTTTGGAGCAACATTCATCGTCTACATTTGAACCTTGACTGATAGACAAGATTTATACACCACTCCATAGTTTGTTCTTGATATAGTCTAATTAGTTGCATTGCATCAACATTTTACCTGACTTTTTCTTACTATTAAAATAAAGTTTTACTTCACTATGATGAATTTTACTGCAAGACAAAAGATGATGCATGGTATCAGCATACAGAAAAGTAAACACAAAAATAACTTGCTGACTTCCAACGGTAATGAAATTGGCAGAAATGTTATGCGTTAATCAGCTTCAAAAATTAGAAGCAGGCATTTGATTAAAGTTAAAATTCAGTATTTTGGCTTGGAGAACTAAAATGTTCAGTTAACTTGTCACTCATATCTTTCTTCACCATGAAAATACTTTAGCCTTGAGCTCATAAATATGAGCAAGAAGGAAGAGGAGTATTCATAGTGAACTCTGTTTTAGCTGATGGCAATTCAAGGTTTTATTAAAGCACTTTCTGACTTGCCTAGATTCATTTCATTCTAAGCTGATGAGTCTGGTTGTAGAGATGAAGCAACAACTATCCCTTCTTACTTAATGATCCACAAACTAAATTAATGCTTTTCACATTTGTTTTTAAAATAAAATTATGAAAATTCTTTCATAATTGCACAAACATTCCAAAATTAATTTGAATTAGTTTATTATTTTTCATTTCATATTTGTAATAAAATATCTTTAAGTCTTGCACCCACTATGCACAGAGCTTGGCATTAGCTATTCATGAATATTATCAAAATGTCACCTTTTAGAAACTGTTCTTAGTATTCATTCAATATAAACAACTTCCTTTTGTATGACAGTAAAGAAAATGAAAAAAAAAATTCAAGTTGTCAAATAAATAAGCTTTTAGCAAAATTCATCATTCATTTTGTGCATAGATAGATGGTTACTTTAGTGATCCATCTATTTAAATAAAAGAATAGAACAAAAAATAATTTTATAACAGCAGTTTTGAAAGGAAACAATTTTATTTAATTTTTCATGCATCTAGCTTGTGACTAAAAATGTAATTCATTAAACAAAACAAAAAATCATGATACTTTTGAATTATATAGAATTCATAGGCAAGAGAAAATATAAACAAACCAAATTTTGACCTGAAAAATTGGACATTTCTCCTCATGGCCAGGATATTTAAGTAGGTGTTTCCTCTGACAGATTGAGATGTTGGGGGTTGTAACAGAAACTGTGCATGCTTATGCACTCACTGAAAAGCTTAGTTGCTGATTGAAAGGGGTTTATATGTTTGCCTTATTGCACATGGCACACATAAAAGAACAGATCACATATGCTTCTCTGAATGCTAAGAAAATTGCAGTTGAAAAATTTCTAAAATTGATATGATGCACCCACAAAATAATCTAATGGCATTACACTTGGTAATAGAATGATGGCTGTTTCTACCAGCATATTATATCTGGAATAAATAATTTTGTTGTTTTAAATGTTAGCCCATATTTCTAGTCATTTTTTCTAACCTGATTAACACAATGGAATGATATAATATGAAGAAAATCCACTAGCCATAATCAACAATGGGACTCTAAATAAGACCCTCACTCTATAACGATGAGATGATTTGTATTTGCTGAAAGCAAGATACTACCTTCTCTAATTATGGTAAGTTTGGTGCTGCAAAACACATTTTTACTTGTTATGGCCTGGGTACTCAACAAGAACATGTCAATATATTATTCTGCCATTCTCTTCATTTCTTCTTAGCATAACACAGAATAAAGACATTATTTTATTTTGGTGCTGTTATATCTTTTCAGTATAAAGCTTTTTAGAGGATTTGAATTTCAAAATTCAAAACTACTCTATAAACATATATTATGATCAAACTTTCACTCAAAGTTTCATCCAATTGCCTAATCATGATCAAAATGAACAGCATTCTAATATAAAAGACCAAATGTGTTGTATGTAAATTAAACAAATCATGACCACTGCCAAAATTAGAAGAACATTTGATTAAAAGGTTAGAAACCTAAAAATATATAACAAAAATTTTGATCTTAATCAGGGATGAAGAATACAAATGAAAATTATCAATTCTCAACACTTCATTTAATAAAATCTAAAGTAGGATCAATAAAAAATACAGTTAATCTTGCAAAAACAGAGCTGATAAGATCTTCCAAAAAAAAAAAATCTGGTAGTCAGTCATTTGGTCTAATTTTGTCAAGTGGTTCAGGCTGAGAAATTTTCAGCATCCTCTTATAATTTGTTACTTGAAAATGTAAATGATACTAATAAGTTACACAGGTTCTACTGCTATATAAATAGTGTTGAGTCATTAAATATTGGAAAGATCACATAGTTCATTCTATTTTATTAACTAGCATAAATTTAATTTACTTAATTAAAAAATACTGTTTTTGATTGTGACAGCTGTCATATTAGTGAACATTTTTTTTAAATTTGTCAAAATTAGCATATTTTTGTTTACTGATTCTAAAGCTGGAAATAAGCAAAAAAATAATCAATATGTTTCTTTTAATAAACCAAATGAAATCTTTGGACAGCATATTCATTTATTAATTTATAGTTTAGCAGAATTGGCAAGCCAAGTCCAAATTCCTGACTAGTCTGTTGTGTTCACTTTCACACATATGCCCTTGGGAAAGGCATGAATTCCTCAATTTTCCTTCCAGCTATAGGTTAAACAGTAAGACAGACTGGGCTCTCTAACCTTGGGTTAGCATCTAAGAGAACAAAAAAAGACTACTCTAAATTGAAAACCATGAAGAAGGTATGGCAAGAAATTAAATTTGTGGAGAACTATGACTGCCAGTGTCCCAAATGGACATGAAATTAAAAAAAAAACAAAAACAAACACATTATACACACATGAAAATCTACAAATATATGTATATGTTTGAAGAATAATTTCTCAAAGGCTTTAAAAAATATGTATGATAGAAAAAAAATTGAGTGAAGCCCATAAAGTAAGAAAATTGTTTTATTTTTCTATTTTTGATTTATTTATAAATTCACTTCCAGATACTGGTACTCTTGATCTTAGGAAATTGTTGAATGCAATTTCTGCTAAATTTCATTGGCAATGCCATATTAACTTTGTATACACAATAATAGTTTTGCTTATTTTTTAACAACAGTATTGAAATGATTGTTCTAGCAAATATTGTGCTCTATTTTTTTACATTTTTTTTTCTTCCCTAGGAAAGCTAGATAATGTATCTGTCAAAATACTGTGAAAAAGCCAATAAAAATAAGGATAAAGTTTGGAAAAAAATGTAACCAAAGTAAAATATATAACCAAAGTAAAACATGTTGGAGAAAGAAAAATGACTTTAAAGCAAGTTAAACTATTAGTGATCATGGTGTTATTACAAAATTATTATGATCCTGATATATGAGTTTGAAGTCAATAAAGATATTTTTGTTACTTCATGAAGTTAGGTTTGAGATGCTGACGTTTTTCTATATTATTATAACATTATATTCTTACTAGTTGAATACTGATTTTTAAAACTGTCTTAACAATAAGGTCAGTTATAGAGAAATAGTTTACTTGGATAAACTGGCTTCTTTAACTAACCAACTGTAAGGGAAGTTATAATAAAGAGTGTTAAATACTGCTTGTCTAAGCAAGTGATACCTCCTTATTTTTCTTCCTGAATCCATGACATTCTTAAACTTAAAGCCAACTAATGGTGCAAATGGAGGTCTATTTTAAATGCCATCATTCTACAGGGAGCAAGACATTTTAGTTTTGATTTAGGCTTGTAATAATTTTGCTGCTGTTGTTGTTTTAAGATATTCCTTTTTACACTTGGAAGTAAGTATTAGATTTATTTTATTTCCTTTGGACTTGATATATTATTTTAACTTTTTCCTTGATTCTGTTTTACACTACAAAATTTATTTAAAAATGCTATTATTTGTCACAAAGTTAAATTAATTTTTTTCTCTATATTGTTATTCACAGCAGCCAATAAATTGATAAAATGTGTAATTTGTTTTTTCTTTCTAAAAAGTATGTTGAATCTTAGTGTATCATTAAAAATATAAAATAGGAATAAATGGAATATTTTTATACTACAAAATTAATGAAAAAGTCATTTATTAATAATGTTATTATATAAAGTTAATGTCATAATTAAATTTAATAAATTTAATCCAATATTTTAACCTTAACACTGCTGCTAAACCCCACACTATTAAGAGAATTTTTTTCTAGGTAATTGTTCCATGCTCAGTATTGCCTATGGCCAATGACACTTGACCACACAAGTTGACATATCCATCTTCACAGTAGTCCATGTTAATTCAAACTGCCTGCATTACTACATCACATGATTAGCTTAGCCTATGTAAGCAGTGTTCCATAAAACAAATTCCAATGAAACAGTAATTCTCTAATTAGAAAAAATATATTTATGACAAACTAAGTCAGCCTAGCAATAATTACTTCATTTCAAAACAATAAAATAAATATAGTAAGTTACTTTCATGTTTATTTTATTTCATATATTTTTGTTCCCAAATTCATAGTTTTGTGTAAAGTGGATAATTAATTCAAAGATTAAAAAGCATATAACATTTTGTACACCCTTGTTAATAGGGTGGAAGGTAATGAATTCAAAGCTCCAACAAGTTATATACTAATTCTAATAAGAATTTACTAAAGAAAAAATGTAGCAAGATAAAGAGAATTAACTTTTTGATCCAAATCAGTTATGTTCTTAATCTCTACATTTTTCTTTGAATTTATTAATCTTACTACAGCAATAAACTACCACAAATCCAAACTGAAAATAAAAATCATTGCTTCTAGGGAAATGGGGAAATTTGAAATAGGTCTCTAGTTCTGGCCATCAGTTGCACCATGAGTTGATCAGAAGGAAAGAATGCCATGTCTAACTTATATGAAAAACAAAACCACTAAACATTTGTTTGGGCATTACACCGGATATTGGAGAAGTTAACTGATGGTAAATTCTAGTTCAATAACTGAGTTTTATTAATATTTTATTACTTTATAAAGATTCTAAAAATTGTCTGAAGCTGTTCTTTAGTATAAATAAATAAATAACTGGGCAAAGATAATTTACTATATAATAATCTGTATATATTAGTTACTCTTCAATATTCTTTTTCTTGGAAAATCAGTGGAGTAAAGGCTAGACAAACTAACACAACAAGCAAGAAAAATGGCAATGAAGATAATTAAAATAAGTTGAAAATATTAATGTCATTTTTAGTATTTATAAGTGTAACATTTTTATGAGTAATATGAAAATTATAATTGTTTCTTCTCATAAGAGACATCAATTTTATAAATTCTACTTGATTAAAAAAAAAAAAACAACTGGTTAAAATGTTAAAATTGTTATAAATCAACCTAGTGAAGGATAAAAATTTACCAATTTTTTATTAGTTATCTCTCTTTAAAAAGTAGACACCAAAGATGAATCAGGTTTGGCATTCATTTTAAGAAAATACAAAAACTAATTGGAGCAGTCATTAGTTATCAACAAAAAAGATAATAATCAATAATGGAAATAGATATTTAAATAGTGTGGGAAGAAAAAAATGAGATAAGATTGAATTTCTTCGGCAGCTATATGCAAGGCTGATGAGATTCAGAGATTGCAACAGACATAGTTTCCTAGGGCCATTAAGTGATCTATCAGCAGCTACATCAAAAAAGAAAAGAAAATGGTATTAAGAGAGAGCAATTGGCTACTGCTGATTTCATACAGGCACCAAGTTCATTACTAACAAGGTCAGGAAAGTTAAATCTGTTGCTCATTGTATTGAAAATTTTTTTCAATGATCAAATTATTTTTACAAGGTGTAAAAGACTACAATATGGGTAATGCAGTCTTTAACACAATTGGCTATTTTCTGTAAGCCCAGAACTTAACAATTTAATTTGTCCCACAGTGCAATGCAATAAAACAATCAAGGTAAACTCCACCAGTAAGCAGAAAGATTTTGAAGATTAGTTAAGGGTCAAGTATTTTCTAAGAAAAACAGTAAAAGCAAAGCTTGAAAACTTCACAAAGGAAAACTGGAAAGAGACTTAGTAATTATATAGATAAGAATCAGTTACGAAAACTTCAAAGTTTGAGCTAGAACAAATTTGATTTAGATTACTGAATTCTAATGTGTTAAGACATTGATTATGTGAGTGCTTGAGTAAGATAAAATAACAATCAAACTAGCACATCTCAAGAATGGCAGCATCAAACCAGTTGGAATAATCTGTACACAATCCTGTCTCTAAATGACAAAAAGTGTAAACAGTTTATAAAAGTTTGAAAGGACAATGCTGCTGAGGATGTGGAAAATGTTCTTCACTGTTCATTCAAAAAAGAAAAATATTTTAATTCTTATTAAAGAAGACAACAAAAATCTGCATTTATGAATATTTAATATTTAAAACATTGTAAATTTCAGTATATAAAAATATTATTCTGTAATACTTAAGTAAAAGTTTTAGAGGATAATATGAGTAAATGTACAGAACATTTTTGGTTGTTTTGAAGCGTAACTCAAGAGGAAATAGTTTTTGCATTCTATCCTAAGATCTGCTTTTTTCAAATTACTTCCACACATTCAACATCAGCCACTTTATATGCTTTCATACAGCATGTTCCTTTAATTCTAGGAAGCAGCTGAACAAAGATAATCTACAAGAGAAACAATGGATTTGGCAGTTAATTTTATTTTATTCCAGTTGCAATTGAGTGTAAATTTAATGGTAATTGTATTCACAGGGTTTTAAAGTATACACACTCTTACATAGCAGTTATATAGATTTTAGATTTATTCCCATAGCTTCAAATATTAATTTTAGTTTCAAAACCTCAAGCTTTTTGAAGCATTTCCTCTATTGAATCATTTATTTGTTACTTGAGAAGAAACTGTGATCCAAAGGGATTAAAGCATTTTGATTTACATATCCAAGACCAGGAAAGATTCAATATTCTTTGAATTATAAAGATTATAGAGATTAGAATTTTGCAGATACACAGATAAATATTATAAAACTTCTGAACAACATGCCTAAATCAATGATAGAAAATGCAGGATAACATTTGGCAAGAAACTTAAGACTGTTTCAAATTGTTAAAAGCAGTTATAAAATCACTACACGGTAATAAGATCCCAGTTTTGCTAATTATTATTGTTGTGGAGTGATTTCACAGTGGAGGCTTGTATTTGTACTAAGTCGGTCCTAAAATAGGTTCAACATACAAAATGTTAGGAACTTGATATAATAGGTATAACACAGAGTAATCTAGTTGTGGTTGTTGATACTTTAGTATTCGACTAACTGTTGTCCAACATCGACTGACTCACCGACCGACTCCCTCGTTACTCTTACTACTCTTACTTATTATAGGTGGGAGAGTCTATTAACTATAGACTAGGTGTGTTCCACTATAACAATTATTTAAATCAGCCCAAAATTAATGTGTTTCTCTCATTACAAAATTTCATCAATCTTGAAAGAATTACAAAATGAGTTAAATATTTTAGAGTTGATATGAATATAAAATGAAAGTTGTGAATAAATGAGATTAAAACAATAGCATCATATTAGATTCCTCTATTCTCCTAATTACATTAAATATGAAAAATGAGATTCTACTGCCATAATCTGAGACAAGAGATATTCTACTGGAGAAATCAACAATATTACTCATTTAGGCATGAAAAACTTACTCTTAACTATAACCATAATAGAAAGATATCAATTAGAAGTAATTATTATTCTCCTATGTTTGCAAGATGCACTTGCTCAGGTTTTAGCAAATCCAGATATAATTATCAATAATAGTACTTAGACTTGTTGATTTGAATGGTACTAAAATCCTCTAAAAGAATACAACCATATTCTAACAATTTATTCTAAATTCATTGTCCATCAAATCACTTTAAAGTCAATCCATGATTTCAATGATACATATTTCATTTTAGCTCAACTGTTTTAACATCATTTATGATGTGCATAGCATGAACTGATGCAAAGAAACTATTTTTCTTAATTATTAAAATATATTTTTTATTAATATGCAAAATTTTGATTTGGTGATACATTCATTTACTTTTAAGAATCTCTTTAGTTCTTTGATTAGTGACTCTCCCTTACAATGCACTGATTTATTCATAAGATTTTGTTTTGCATGCTTACAAGGAAACATCATCAAAAGGAGCCCATTAACTGTACTACAAAAGTTTTAAAAACCAATTTTTTTTTTTTTTACATTTTTGCAAATGGATTTATGATCCAGTGGGTTTTGTTACTCATTTAATATATATAGAAGCTACACATCAAAATGACTAACATAATCAAGCTGAAATTAGTGATTTTAAACACTTGATTTGAATTATTTTTGACTAGGTTCCCTATCCCAATAACATGTAATATTGATTATTCTCAAGCAATAATTTGATTTGATTGCTAGCAAACTTAACCATTTTAACCAATCATGGAGTATTGTTTAGTAAATAATCTTCAACACATAACTTCAAATTATTTTTAACACATTTTATAATGATCAATAACTTCTTCATATACTACATAATTTCCTTTACATTTTTTTAAAAAGCAAAATATACTAAAAATGTTTTTTTCACTCTCCAATGTGATAATCAATAAACAAATATCCTACTGAATGAAGTTAGTTAAAATGTTTCTAATGTCATGTAATGACAAAACCAGAACAAATTCTTGGCCAAACAATAAAAATGTACTGATATTATATTTCACAATAAGTATGATTTGCTGGAATTATATATGTTGTTAAAGTATACTGGAAAATACCATTTGACAGTGTAATCTATAAAGATACATGTTTATATTCACCATTATTTAGCAGTGAGATTTAACTTTAGTGACTTCTGTTGATTGAAAGGAGAAGAATAAAAGTAAAATAACTTATTCTCAAATATCATCTTTTCTAAATAAATATACCAAGAATTGTATAAAAAAAAAAAAAAAAAAAAATTCAGTAATAACACATACTTATATTTCTTTGTGTCTAAATCAGAAAAAATCATTACCAAGAATGAAAAAAATGATTCTGAAATATGAAACTGAGTGTGGTATTTTGCCATTATGAAATTTTAAATCCTAAATCATAATCTCTCTCTCTCTATATATATATATATATAAAACAGAGGGTGTCTATGTTTTTCTGTCTGAGTGATACCTTTTCACTCAAAATCCATCCAACTAATTTTTACCAAACTTGGCACATTCATTGTACAATATAAGAGATAGGTTCTTAGCATAAAAAATTGATAATTTAAAAAAAATCAATAATCAATAAAGCTGATCAAAAATCAATAAATTCAACTTTTTTCCTCCGATTTCATTCAAACTCAGTGTGTAGGTTACTTACATAATGATGAGCTCAACAATACCTTATTTTTATTTCTACATCACTGCATTTAGTGAAAAACAAAAAATTGATTTCAACACAAACTTTAAACTAAAATCTCCCTCAATTTTCAATCAATCTAATACAAATTTCATTAAATTGTAGCCAACAATAAGTTGATTGTTTAACAGGCATTTAACTTGATAATTGACTCCACCCATACAGTGAAAACCTGCATAGTGAATTTTACTGGTTTCTTTCTTATTTTTTGTTGATCTTTCAACCAATTTTCATCAAATTTAACAATTGCTTTATCAATGTATCCTCTTTTACATCTCTGGTAGCACAGTGACAAATTGAATTTCGAAAACTCTAAAATAATTGTGGTCCGAAGTGGGTCTTCATGTTGCCTGTTTTACCCTTTTATGTCCTTGGCTAACTTTGATTGAATAAATACAGACAACTTCTGTTATATCAGTAACTGCATTATTTCAAAATGTTTTTTAATGAAAGTACTTTAAAGTAATTGAAGAAGATAGACTCTGTTATATCTAAACATGATGCTGTTTTTGCTCCATTCTAATGGAACACTTTTTCTGATCAACCAGCTGGGTATGGCTGCTAGTCTTTAATAGAATAAAGTATTTTGAGATTGTTGGACTTATGAAAATTACAGAGAAAGAAAATCTTAACACTGAAAAAAAAAAGTGACTTTTCTAATGATCAGTATAGGAATTATAAACTATCTATAAGACTAATATACATAATATCTATATTTATTCAAAGTACCATCTTTTCATTGGTGATTTCATAGATACCATATAGTAATATTTCTGTATTGTGCATTCCGTACCTCATACCAAAAAATAACTTTTCGTTACCATGGTGAATACAGAGCAAAGGTTAAGGTGGAGGTTGCATTTGGCACCTGTCAGTGGAGTCTCTTTATGCTTGGGTGAGTAATTTTCTGTCAGTGTCTTTGCTACACTTCGAAGAGCAAGCATTCAGTAACTTACTATGATTTAGAAAAATGTGTGGTGAAGGTGAAATAGCTTTGTCTTATTCTTTTGACAAGATAACTGCTTCCTTGAGTTTTTTGAGAAACATATTTTCAGTTGTTTTATATCCAATATTATGATAGAAAAAAAATCATATTTAAACTTTGCTTCTCATCGCTTTTGACATATTGTAGTATAATATAAAAAATCTAATACAGCTGTTACTTTCCATTCATAAAATCCATCTGAACCAAAGAATATATATAGCAAAAGCTTCATTTTTCTCCTGTTTCATATCAATCAGCTTCAATAACATGCATTCATTCCTCAAGTATTTTTAATTTCTACCAAATAAACCAGGCATATATAGCATATAGCCATGGCATGCCAAATATGTCTGACATCTGCAATGAGTACAGATAAAATACACAGCAACATGTTTGTTTTTCCCTTCACATTCTACTCACAAAATGTTAAGTTGGCACTGAAACAGAGCTATAATAATTGTGCCCCATTCTTTTGCACAAGAAGATTATATTCATTTTTAGAAGCCAGCTCTCTACATTATTTCGAATATTTGGAGCTTTCTTAAAAAAAGAAAATGAACTTGAAAAATTTTGAATAAAGTTATTATTATTATAACTTGTAAAATATTACCCAATATAAAATCATATTTAATGCAAAGTTGTCTATATTTTAACTAGTAATATTGTTTACACAATCACAGAACATTAATCAAATAATGCTTTCTTTCAATATTGTTAATAACGCTTTTAAATCTTGTATTTTCTAAAACTTGTTGAAATTTATCTGTTAAAATTATTCTAAAAAATTTACAGTGGCTATTTTGGTGCATGAGATGTATTTAAAATTGTGTATGGCAGCCATATGATGATTCTTAGATAGATGACCTAAAAATGTTTCTGATATGCTAAAACAGCATCTTATTTTTTTTGTTAGGACATTAACTTTTTAAACTTGAATTTTTATATGAAACTTATTCTTATTAGCATTCTATTTTGTTGTTTACAAGTTAAAATACTTTGACATTATCAAAAGGAAACAAAAATTACACTATGTGTGGAGAAAGAATATGTGACATAAAGTCTAATTCTTTTTCTGGGTAATTCTGTAAATTCTACCTGTATGCACATATTGAATAGTCTACCAGAATTAAAACTGTATCATAACAAGCAATAATCATGCCAAATACTTTAATCATTTTTGTAAATCTTATAAATTTATTTCCAACATATTGTTTAACAGTATTTCTGTACAACTAATGCAGCATGGCTTATAAGAAAAATGGGATATAAATTAAAGGCCTTCCTTGATATTACTGACATTTGAAAATAAAATGTCAATTTTTTACTATAACTAAATTTTATTTTAAAAATGTTATTGCAGCAATAAATATATAAAACTGTTTTCAAGGAGAGAAAAAGCTCATTAAAAAGATACCCTTAAAAAAAATGAATTTTTTTTATGGAAAATAATTCTAGTTTAAAGAGAATATAAAACAAAATATTTGAAGAGATCAAGTTCAAAACTGAAGAATGAAAAATAAAAAGCTCTTTGAAGAATGGCTTGTTGTCCTTGATAAAACCAGGAGAATAACTTGAGATGTTATTGATTTTATCACAAGGATCATTGAGGAATCTAAATGAAAAGAATAGAAGTGAAATAAAATTTATGATTTTTTAATAAACTAAGTTTTGAGCTGCAGGGCAGATAATTTTTCATTAATCAGTACTTTTTTTATGAGAGAATTTCTAGGAAATCCAAATGGAAAAAGAAAAGGAACATTTTTGTCATATTTTGTGTGGTAATTTATAAAAGAGGGATATCTGTCACTTGTTTGGGGGCTTTGTGTGAGAATCAAGCAAGCACGAAATTTTAAAATAAATTAGACATATGAGTTACCAAAGAATAAAAAGTTCAAGGTAAAGCTGATATCATGAACAATAAAATTAGCAGCAGCCATTTTGAATTTTTCTGAATAATCAAATATCCCAAAATAATAATGGTTAAATTAGAAAAATAATTTTAATAAGAAAAAATTTCTTTACACTTTTTGATTTTCTTAATTCTAACATTTGTTAATTTCTAAAGTCAACACTATTAGAACTGCTAAGGAGTATATAAAAATCAAAATAATTATAAGCTAAAAATACTGATTATTCTTGAAATGGTATCACATTTCATTCAATCTAAGAGACTAAAATGTCATAGATATCATTTTGGAAATATTAGGAATTCTATTGGTTGGTTGTCAAACTAATTTCATGTTAAAGTTTTAAAATATTTTAAAATGAACAAGAGTAAAACTGAAAATGACAATATGAGTAAACCAGTACACAAAACACCACCTACCCTCCTTAACCTTTCTTTCTGCAATATTCTTGGTATCCATTCCAACTTATGCAGCATAGAATCTTTTCTCTTGAAATGGTTGCCAGATATCTTTGCACTTTCTGTAACAAATTTAAATTTTTCCATTGCTACCAATGAATTCTCTGTTCCAGGCTATCTTCCTCTTTGCTGAAAAGATCCCAGCATTCACATGCATGGCCTTGATGTTTACTCCCAGGATAATTTTCCAATGGCAAGGGAACTGTCCCTCAAGTTCCCAGACAACACTTTCATGTGTCTTCATCTTTCATTATTACACTTTATTTGCTATCTCTTTTTCCTTTATTGTTTCTCCACTTCTCAGGACTGCAGTATATTAAACATAATCTCTGACTGTACAGAAAAGTTACTTTCTCTTAGTCCATCTGCGAACAACTTTGTTTTCAGTGATTTTAATGCTTCCCACAACACATGTCTTAAACATTCTAAAAGGTACTTAAATTTTTCCATTACTCAATTCATTATTCAAATTGTGGATTTCTTTACTCATTTCTCTAGCAAAACTGAGCAACAGGTTACTTTACTTAATTTATTTCTTACCTCTTCTCCTAACACTTGCTGAACTTCACAGCACTGCCATCTCAGAAACTCAGATCACTCTGTAGTATCTATTAATATTTTATTCCAATCATCTATTAAACAGGAACCTTCTATTCATGCTTTCTATTACCAGCATGCTGATTGGGACTCTGTTGAGGCTCCACCCCTTTTTACACAAATGGACTCACCCAGTATATACATATACTACGGCTACGTGAAGACCTGAGAGAGCAAGACCAAGAATTCGAGTTAAGTCGAGTCGAGTCGAGAGTGACAGAGTAAAAGGTTGTAGGTAACTGGAAGAGTGAGGGTGGGGTAACAGCGTTGTAGGAGTCACAGTGAGCGAGCACGTAGACTTAGTAAGAAGTCATACAGCGATACTTCAATACCAAAGACTGTATATATATATTGCTACTAACCCGTATTCCTGGAACTACTAACCTGCTTTACCAGTTTGTATTATTACATTAATACATTATTTTTCATATATTCATTCCTGGCGTTTGTTATTTATTGGTACCAGATTTCAAGACAAAATCCACAACAGACTCATTCAATGATTTTCTTTTTGACGCCACTTGGACAGACATTTCAAATTGAGAATTGCATCACTGAGGTTTTTTCTTGAGTCAAAGCCAGCATGGAAGTTTTCATTCCTTCTAGGTAATACTAGGTGAAACCTCAATTCTCCATGATTCACATCAGCATGCTTGACCCTTCCAACTATTGGCCTATTAACCTTCTACCTCTTCTTGGGAAACTCCTACAGGCCCTAATCAATACTGAATTAGTTAAGCATCTCTCATCACAGAGCCTTTTTTCAGACAAACAATATGACCTTTGTTTTTTCCAAGTCAACTGCTGGTGTACTGATGATAATTACAGAAAGTCTATTAAGTTCTAGATAAAAATGGTGATGCCTGGGCTATAGCTTTGGACATCTCAAAAGCTTTCAACAGGGTTTGGCATACAGGTCTTCTCCACAAGCTGAAATATTACGGTGTCTCAGGACAAATTTTTGAACTGATCAGTCTTCCCTATCAAATCGTAAAATGAAAGTTATCCTGAACAGCCACTCATCTAGATCCTTTCATACTAATGTGGGTGTCCCCCTCCATGGTGCCATCCATGGTCCTACTTTGTTTCTAATTTTCATTAATGACCTTCCTGATGGTATCAGCTCTCAACTTGTTATCTATGCTGATGACACAGCCATTTATTCCTGTCTTGATAGTAAGTATGATCAGTTTGATACAGTCAAAATGACAGCTGACATCTAAAATGACCTTCAGTCTGTTGTTAACTGGGGCAAAGGATGGCTTGTTAACATTAATGCCTCCAAAACTAAATTGCCCTCTGTTAATCATCTAAGAGACCCCTCTCTGCCTTCCATCAACATGGCTGATGCTGACCTCCAGGCGAGTAACTTGTTGTCTTCTCGGTCTCACAATCTTGGCTGACATGAAGTGGAAAGACTATATTGAATCCATTGCTACATCAGTAGCTAAGAAAGTTGATTCACTGTGCCGTACAAGACAATTTTTCTCTCCAGAATCTATCCTATATATATATATATATATATATATATATATATATATATAAGTCTACCATTCACCCATGCATAGAATATTGCTGCCACATATGGTCCAGTGCTCCTGCTATTTATCTAGAGCTCCTTCATAGAAACCAAAGAAGAATCAGTAATATTATTGGTCATGATCTGGTAGCTCAGCTTCAGTCACTTTCCCACTATTGTAAGGTTGCCTCTCTGTGTCTTCTCCATAAATACATTCATGGAAATTGTTCAGATGTGCTCTCCACTATGGTAATGATACTTTAAGCATAGACTGGTATAGAGATCTCATCAATTTACAGTTGAGTTGGCTAAATGTAACCATAAATTCTATGCTAACAGTTTCTTTTCTCACACTTCTTGCTTGTAGAACTTCCTACCAGCTTCATGCTTTCCAGCCAACTTTAATCTTCAAAAATTTAAATGTCATGTCAATTGCTATCTACTGTCTTCCTGGTTACTCTTTTTGTTCTTGCTTATTAGTAATGTTTCTGTTTCTAATTCTTTCACACCCAGTGTCCACATCTCTTGTGTCTTATTGTTTTTACTCCTTTGCATGGGGTGAACTTGATTTAAAAATGAAAACTGAAAAATGAACATATTTTATTAGATGATCAATAGTGGAAGTGAGAGAAAACTAAAGAAATCCATTAAAATAAAATAAGCTTAAAAAATAATTTAACATTTAAATGAAAAAAATGACTTTCTAAAAAAGAGAATAAGAAATTTGATGAACTATGTCCCAAAATTCAAATTTGTGCAAAATTGTGAACAAGTAAAATGAGTGTTGGTTAAGAAGTAAAATCAAAGGCAAAATTTAGAAATATTTCTAAAGCTGCAAGACAAAAAGAAAAATTTAGAAATATTTCTAAAGATATGAGACAAAAACTTACAAATTTGCATGAAAAACCTTTATGACTAGAATGAGAGAGGTTTGTTAAAACACTGAGTTGCAAAGTTTATTGTTCATCATTGGTTAAGCAAAGTATATTATTCATCACATACCTCAATTTAAAATTCAGCAAATATCCCTTTCCTTAAATGCATGTGTGCAACCTATATTTTTAGTTGAATCACTTTTTGATTTATAATCCTTTTCTTACCCCCATAAATAACTTTTATAGTTAAAAAAAAAAAAAAATAAATAAAGAACAAGTAGCTTTCTATACTTTATACCAAAATGTAAATTGAAATGGTACATTTGGTCATTTCTAAAGTGATTACTTGGCACATAAATGGTAGGCTGAAATGATTATGCTTATTATTCTTTGTAAATGCAGGCAGATTTGCTATTTGGTATCCAAAAGTGAATTTGTTTAATTTAATGGCTTGGTTAAATCTTGCTATACAATGTAAGTATTCATGCCAAGTTTTCAAAAAAAGACAAGGACACAAAGTGTGAGGGGGGAATGAAACTGAAAACATGCCAGTATCAAAGTAAAAGTCAGATATGTTATCTACTTGATAGGATTGATTCCGGCATCAAATATCAAGCTGAATTGGTGCAACAGACGAGTATTATTTAAAGACTTGTCAGATCTAAAAACAGAATCTGAAGATGGAATAAAGTCTGATAAGTCTACATGCACAAATACAAAAATATATTCATTATTACAAAGAAAACACTGTTCATGTTAATACTGTAAGAATCTCTACTAGCTTATACTGAAAAATGTTCAAAACTAGTAGCATAGAAATAATTGTTATTAGTATCTCAATAAAAGACCAATTTAAGTTGATGTGTTTTACAAAAGTAAAATTGAAATTTTTATGTTTGCATTTTTTTTAAATCTTTCAACACTAAAATTTTATACTCTCCCTAAACAATGTCTTCTATGAAGTAATAAAAGAGAAAATAAACTAAATAAAAACATTTAAAAATGTCATGGAGTTTCAAATGCAACACTTGGTATAATAATATGATTCACATTACATCTTGTTTCAAAAAGAAAATAACATCAAATCAAATATGAAAGATGTTTTTAAAACCATTTTGAAACTGTAACCAAAATAAAATAACTTTTGTACACAAGCTTAACATTTATCATTACATCAGTTTGCTTTAGCAGAGAAACAGAAAAACAAACATTTTATATTTATAACAATTTTATTGTAAATTTCAGTTGTAGACTGAATTTAAATTTCGCATATTTCACAATATTATTGACAAGGTAACCTTAGAGCATTGGAAAATAGTTTTACTTTTTAAATGAAGTGCAAAGAACATAATAATGACTTGATTAGAGCTATTGAACTAAACTTATTTGCAAAGCTACATTTCTTATTGATGCCTATATCTTTAAAGAATAGACAACAATTCCACAATTCTTGACTATAAAAATACACATACAAAATGAGTACACAAGAAGGAGAACCATAGGTAAATCCATGAAAGGATCATGGCTACCTATTTTGGAAATCTAAGTTAACAAAAATTTTTTTTAGAAAGGATGCAGAATTTTGGAATGGCTATCAGATATATGAATAAAAGTATTGTAGTCATTAGTCATCTCAATATTTGTAAAACTTTTTAAAAAATAACTGTAGAAATAAAAAATATATATAGATATAGATAGATTTATAAAAAGAATTGTTTGTATGCCACAGAGATCATTTGTGAGTTCATAGGTTGAAAAATGTTGAAAGCAAATAAGAATTAAAAAATTATTTGAAAGGAATGAGTAGAAACATTGCTTCATAAGGAAAGTATGGAATTTGATGGAAATAACTTTATTTAAACAGTGAACATTTATTTTTAATAATGAATAAATTTTAATTCAAAGTTTTTACTTTGAAATATTTGCAAATTACATGTACTACTACTTGTCTACACCAAAACAAGGAAGTAATCTCAGTGAAGAAAATTTCTAAATTGCATTCAAAACAAAGTATACAAGTGAAGAATAGTGACATTTATTCAATATATTGATCTAAAAGTTTTATTAAGTTATTGTTCAAAACCAATTAAATGTCCACTCTGCTAAACACACCAGGTGCCATAACCAATACCTGCATGCAATTACGATGGAACCAATAGTGACTTTTGTAAAAATCTGATTGTAACTAACAACAAATAAACAAAAAGAGTACACCTTCTCTTTATACCTTTTGATACTTTGATTATTTTATTTTTGGAAGAAAAAGATTTTTCTTCAACTGTTTTTAAAGCAGATCATGAAGACAATTTAAAATAATGTGTTCACTGAAGAATGCAACAAGAATGTAGATTAGAAATTGTGATACTTTACAAATTAATATACAATGAATTGGACAATTACATAAAACAAATTTGACTATAAACAGAAATATTTCTATATGTATTGTTGAATTGTGCTCAGATGGAAATCAGATATTTTTCAATGCATTTTAACAAAATGTTTACATCCTTTAAAGGTTTGTGTTAAACTACTTTTCAAAACAATGTTTTTTGCAAAGCCAAATATTTTGGCCCATTTGAGAAAAAAATGAGTCTAACCATTTGAGAGCTTAAAAATTCATTAAAATGTGGATTCTGGGATAGAATAGGGAAACACTGTCTGATATGTGATACATTGCACTATTGGCAAACTTCATTAATTAGAATATAAATTATAAAGCAAATTTAAACAACCAAGAGCAATTAAACATTATTATTGTGATTATTATTGTAATGACATGTTGACAAGATTCATTTCTTGACTATACACACCACAAAGAAATATATATGCATAACACAGGCATCTGGACTTTTTGCATATGCAATACTTGCATACTTCTTTATTTATTCTTTGATTTCATGATAGAAGAATTGTTTTTTTAATGATGACCAAAAGTTTTATTTAATTAGAGTTGTTTGATGAAAATATAACAATAAAGAAAAAACAAGTGGAAATGCTTGGCAAATTTTGGTATTCCAATTGTTTGCAGACATACTGATGAAAAAATGTTACAAAGCAACAGAATAACTGTACAAAGAATCACTTTCAGTCAGTATACATTAATGTATGTGTGTGTGTGAGAACACATACCCCTCCTATCTCTCTCTCATATATATATATATATATATATATATATATGAATAGAGTGTTTGAAAGAGTGTGATTCATTTGAATTGCTCAAACCTGCTTATTGAAATATGCATATTATATATATCAGTCATGGTGCAGTGTTGATTTTTATGTCCACACTGCATACACTATCTCAAATACTGAACATTTCCCCCTATAAATATAGCAAATTTTAAACATATACACACACACACACATATATATATATATATATATATATATATATATATATATATATATATGTATGTGTGTGTGTGTGTGTGTGTGCAAGTATGAATAATAAATAAAACAATGAGAAAGGTAGTTAAGAAATGGAGAAACCTAATTAGGTTATCAGATAAGTGAAGAGAAGAAAGATGGAAAAGAAAAATCTTCTTGTCATCAATATAACAAAATAGGCCTTTATTGGCCAATTAAAACTTCACAGCTGAAAAGAACTATTTAAGAACATTTTGATTCATTTAATGTTTGAAAGACATGGATGTTAATGACAGATCAATATTAAACTGAGGATCATGGAGTGATGGAGTGGTAAGCTTGCTATAGTCAAGTTTGTGGCAACAATGAAAACTACTATAAATATAAAAACAACACACACATTATATATATATATATAAAGAGACAAAAGAAAAACTATACTTACCCAATGTGTTTCATCCTCTGAGGGACTTTATCAAGGCAATCCTCAGAGGGTGAAACACATTGGCTAAATATTGTTTAACTCTTGTCTCTTATACAGATACACTCTAAGAATATATATATATATATATATATATATATATATATATTAGAGCAATTCAAAAAGGTCATAACTTGACAGAGGTAACTTAGATGTGGCACAAAATTGAATAAGGTTTGATCAATATGATTCTTATTCACCACTGAATTAAGTACATTAACGAGATTATATAGAAAATATATATTTGTTGTGTAAAATAAATACTTTAGCCTATGGATATACTGATGTATGTATATATATCACATCTCAGGTATATAAGAACACATCACAAATAAAAGATAGCCTAACATAATGTTACATAACATATGTCAAATTTTAATAATCATATTTCTTTTACAGAAAGATTTAGATCATTAATATAGTTTCCAATATAACATGAAAACTGGAGGAAGAATCAGAGGTGGCTTTGCATGGAGATACTCTCAGTGATGCTCACCAAGTTCATGTTGTCTGTGACGGTTCTGAGGATTGTAAGAAGTGATGGACATGTTGACTTATGTCAGCAATAACACTGCAATATCTTTATCAGTAAGAAACTTTGTAATAGATGATGTATGGCAGGGTGATCCATCATTACAAAATCTGTCACTTTCTGCTTATATGGTAACAGGTAATACATTTTTCACTGTTAGGAATTTCATCAGTTTTTATCAACTTTTTTGTATCATTGCTTTTGATGTAGCCCCAAACTACTAAATACACACCACTGAATTTTACATTGTTATATATTTGGAATTGTTTCTCATACCAATTGGTTTTGGACATACTCTCTTCTTTTAGAATTCAGTTCCGTTTTGCTTTTATCCTTATATATCATTTATATATGCCTATTTTACTTATCCTATAGCAGATGGTCTTTTGCTCTGTGTTTTCATTTCATTTGATATTTTTTGGTTAATGATAACTTTTTTTTGTTGGGATGCATCCATTTACATTATTTTTATATAATATCCCTCTGATTATATGAATTGATACTTCAGTTGTAATGCTGCTTTCATCCATTATTTTATGAGTTGCTAATTTGAGGTTGGATATTTTTAACCTCAATAGCTTTCTTTGGTCTTGTTTGTCTCATTTCCAAGAGCTACCAATCATTTTCATATCCAAAATGTTCCTAACATCAGCATGTTTCTTCTGGGTGACTTGGACAGCATGCTCTGACATTCCAAGCTCTTTAGGGATTTCATGGTGTCTCATTCTTTGTGACATTTCCATAATTTTTATCATCATCTCTAAACTCATGCTTCCCATTTATGAAATTGAAATCAACTACGCTAAAAAAACAAACTGAAATCCCCTATCAAAGTGTCAAAAGGTATAAAGAGAAGGTGTACTCTTTTTGTTTTTGACTTTATGCAATCTATATGTTATTGTTAAACATGAAAAATTTGCATGTGTATCTTAATCTGGTATAATGTCAAGTGGCATATAACTTTTGCATAAATTATTTTCAGCATCATGATATGTTCAGGTCTGTGTCTCCCTTTGTACTGAATTACATCTCAGAGTGATCATATATACTACTCCTGAAATTACATAGTTGAATACTTATAGCTACTGAGTAAGAAGCAAATTCTGATATTTTGTCATTTGGAAATTTTAAAGAGTAGGTTGGGCTGAGAACTTTTAAGCAAAGGTTTTTTTTTTGTTTTTTTTTACTTGAGTCCATCCTTCAAATCTACAAATCAACCATTCATCTTTGCATGGAATACTGCTGCCATATATGGTTTGGTGCTCTTGATGTTCATCTCAAGGTCCTCAACAAAATCCAGAGATGGCTATGCAACGTGGTTGGCTCTGATCTGGTATTCCGTCTGCAGTCGTTATCTCACAGACATGCTGTGGCTTCACTCTGTCATTTCTACAAATACTTTCATGGCAACTGCCCCGATGAGCTACTTTCATTAGTTTCCAAACTGCATGAATTTAAGTGTGATACTAGGTTGGCATCACGGTCCTACCCTTTCGCTAAATGTAGCCATCTCTTCTACTTTAACAGCTTCTTATCTTGCACCTCCTGTCAGTGGAACTCCCTTCCTATCACTTGCTTCCTTGATAGCCATAATCTTCAAATATTCAAATGTAATGTCAATCAACGTCTTCTGATGCCTTGACCTTGTCCTTCTTTTTTATCCTTTTCCCAAATACTCCTCTTTACTCTTACTCTCAGTAACCCCCTTGCATGCAAGTGGCACTCCCACCTTGCTTGGGGTGATTTGATTAAAAAAAAAAATTCAATTAATACAATGACTGCCACCACATACTTGTTGGGAAAGTAATATCACATTTAAGATATACATATTTAGAACCAACCAACTACTGCAAGAATCAAGATTAAACAGTAGGCAATGAGACTTTGATTTAGTTTAGCATCTGTTCTATAAAGCTGTGAAATGCTTATAATTAATGGTAATATTGAATCCCATGGAAGACAAAGGTTTTAATAAGTATTATAGTCAACATTTCATACAGTATGAATGTTAAAAAAGTTGTGATGCAAAAGAGGTAACAAAAATATTCATGCCGTGTACTCAGGCACAGTAACTGCATAAATGCCAATGGTTTAGCAAACTTAACTGATATCCTTCAGAATATGCCTCACTCTAGAATTATGACTTTGGATAAAGATCTTTGAAAGGCATCTGTTGAAGCAGTTTCTTATCAGAGTAAATGCATCATATTCAACTACACACAAACCTCTCAAGCAAAATGGAAAGAAATCAAAGTAATGAATTTGGTTTTACCAGAGAATCAAGCACAATATTCAACTATTTGAGACTTTCTGATGACCTGAATAAACACCCACTATCATTTTCTTCACTGGATTGTTATGGATGAAGATGAGCAATGGACACTGTATATCGACAACAAGTGCAAAAATTAGTGGTTACCATAATGTCATACAGATTGCAACAGTAAAACCAAGACTTTACAAACAGGCTTTTGATATACATCTAATAGACCCAATTATATATATATATATATATATATATATATATATATATATATATATATATTTTGTGTGTGTGTGTGTGTGTGTGTTATACTCTATTGCAATTAATCTTTCTGATTCACAATACATGCTGGCAGGATGTGAACACTAAGAAGCAAAACACAAAATTAAAAAAGTCATTTTTTGTGCAGGGGCTTTGAGCATCACATCCAGTCCACAAAATTAATCCCTGCAGTAAAAATACAATAGGGAATCACAAACGTTCCTGCCAGAGAAAAAAAGAATCCCTGTGGACCACCAGATTTGCTTGAAATAGAGCCCCTCATTAGTTTTTGGCACACTTCTCTCATCACAACCATAGCCTCACCTAAGTTTCACTAATCTCACCTGAATCTTCATACACAGAATGCAGCCGACTGGCCAGCTCTGATTTCTAACACTTTGATATCATCACCATCCAGCTCCAAGCCTCCCTTGTCGTCACCGCCATGACCCCATCTTGTTGATACCACATTGAACCAGAATCCAACAGGGACATTCAGCCCATTCAACGTTCACTGTAACCACTGTGACACCCCATCTCATTGATCTCCGATTCAACCAGAATCCAACTAAGACCCTCTACTTAATCAATGTTCACTATATACATCTAATCCCTTGTCACCACCACCATAACCTCAGCAACCAATGCACCTTATCATGAGTCAACCCATCACCATGACCTTAAATCATCGACCCACCAACCCACCTTACCAGGCACTTTGGCTTCAACATCTCAGCCACCCCCATCAAGCACCTTACAGATGTCGATTTCAACTATGAAAAAGGGCACATATCAAACCCCACCAATGACTAATATGCTTCAGACCTATCCTCTGATCCCAACTGTGACCTCAGCCAACCAACCTAATAAATCGATTAACTCCTAGTCCTACCAACAACACCTTACAACTAATTTACTCTCCATACCAAGAGCAGCTAAAGAACAACACATGAACAATTTTTTATAAATTTCAAATAATTATGTATATATTATGTTTATTTGAGGAATACACATTGCTGAAATTTGAATCCTTGTTTGTTCCTTTCCTTTGCACCTAAATGCTCATTATAATATATATATATATATATATATATATATTATAAAACTTGCTAAACTGATCATTATAACCAAACTCAGAATTGATAAAAATGGTTGATTCATATTCTGATAGAAACAGTTTTTTGACATTATGCCAAGATATCAAGCATATATAAGAATAAGCACAGGCTTCCAAAAAAGGTGCTGTATGGACAACTATCAAACTCCAAGTGTTCAGTCAGACATCCACACTTAAGCTACAAAGACAAATTGAAAGCCAACTTGAAATGTCTCAACATTGATCCGAAAACCTGGGAAGTCCAAGCATCAAAAAGGAGTGGTGTAAGACATATTTCATTAAGTTAAAGGGCTTTGAAGACAGCAGACTGAAGCGCCATGATCAACTTTATCAAGCTGTGAAGCAGAGATGCCATCAAAATCCTGCTTTAACAAATTTCATCTGTCAGTATGGCTTTGTTGCCCACAACAAGGCTAGGCTAGTATTGCACTTAAAAAAGGACAAATGAAATGTCTCTCCCTTACCTGATTTTCTCCATAATAGCCCCTGCTAGCATGTGTAAGTGTAAAATGAAAGGCTCCATCCAGTGATGACCCTCATTTACCGTTCACGACAAGAGAGTCCATGACTATATATATATATATATATATATATAATGTCAAATATCCTCTTAGATATCCCATACAGATTACCAAAAAAAATATATATATATATATATATATATATATATATATATATATATATATATATATATACTTTATTATATTACATTGAAACATATGTAAAACCACCACATAAATGCAGTCATGTTTTGATGCATCTCATCAGGCAGTTGGGAGTAGATGAGGAACTACAATTAAAATACATCACTAGTGTTTACTGTAAACCTACATTTACTGAACTATACACAAATTGAAATTCGCCCTTTTTTCCCCTCTTTTTAATATTAGATTGTATTTTAAGCTTAGTTCTCTATTTCCTCAGAGTACAGCTATTATCCCATGATTCTGATTACATTACACTATTTGCCAATAATTCTTCTTATGAGGTGTTGGCCAAAAAAAGTTACCTTTTTAAAGGGAAAAATATGCAGTTTTATCTGTCATATATATATATATATGAATAGAAAGACAAAAGGAAAAACTTTTGAAAGACAAAGATGACACATTTTGTCCTCTGAAGGACTTTATCAAGGCAAATGCAAAGACTTTATTTTGTAACAAGTATTTATATACAAGAGCAAAACTGTTATTGGTTTTTCAAAATTTTCAAATTTAAGAATGCTCATATTCATCAGGTTAGCCAAAAGGTCTAGGCAAGCTATGAAGGATGCAAAGTGTCTAATAAACAAGAGTGAGTACATGATGTTCTTGACCTTTTTTTTTAAATGCAAATTAATATTTAAATTATTTTAGTTTTGGATTAATTTGTGTGTTATATATTTTAAATAACATGATGTTAGGAATTTAGCAGCTTTCTTTTCATTTTTGAAACGTTTTTATAGTCATGTATGTCGTCTTGGGGAAGTAGTAATTCTTTCAGGAATGAAGATATTGGAAAAAATGTAAGGTGCAGAATCATATTTTGATAAGATTCAATAGCAGCACTCTCAAGAATTTTCCTTCTAAGTAAGTTAATTTTGCTTTTAATAAATGTGGTATTTTTTAGATCAAAATTGTGGTTGAATTTATTTCTATGTATAACTAATGCATTTGATGAATTGTTGTGCATAAGATTCCTTTTGTGTTTATATATACATTTTTTAAAAGAATTCTCCACATTTCTCCAGTATAGTGTGAGGAACAATTCTGGTAATTTATTTTATACATACGAGCTTCAGAATTATTATGAGTATTTTTGGTTCTGATCATATTCATAATAGCTTTGGATGTGGTTGTAATTATTTTGATGTTTGGATAAATTTTTTTGGATAGTGGATGTTATAGAATTTGTAGCTAGTATTATACATCTGTTTTTATCAAGCTCATTGTTGTTAATGGTTTTGTGGTCATATATTCTTTCTGCACAAATTCTGTATGCATTGTGGATGAAATAATAAGAATATGGGAGGTTTTGGAAAGTGATTTCTATGTATATTTCTTTTTTAGATAAGTATTGGGGCTGCAGATTCTTAATGCTCTTAAATACAATCCTATAATTATTCCAGATACAGATACATATATAAATGTAAAATAGTGTGCAGTGAGTGGTGGTAGCAATAAAACAATGCTTGAGGTATAATAACAAGAGTAAGATTTATAGTTTTCAATCTGTGCCACATGCATGAAACTCAGAGTTGTACCAAACAGTGAGGAATAAAATGTATATTTCTTATTAGTGTATGTATGTGTAAAAATGCTTATTTAAATGTACTAACAGTATTAATTTAAATCTGGAAAGAAACATAAATTTTTATAAAAATCATGCCTATTTTATTCAAAATTAATTTTTGATAAATACACCTTCTCTAAATATTTTAGAATTAACAAATAAAACTAATACATTTTTAATACAGTAGATTGATATTTAATACTGTTTCAGCGAGAATAAAAACAGTGAGTTAAGCTTGCTGGAATGATACTGATAAAGGTACTGATAACCAAAAATGCAATAATATGAATTAGTAAAACAATAAAGAAAATAAAAGGTATCAGTTATAAAATAAATATTATTCATAAAATTTCCCCCCAAATCTCTTAAACAAAAGTTGAATTTTGTAAATGTCTTAAAATTTACCTCTTTCTGGATATAATCCTTCAAGACAAGCTCTAAGCCATCAAGCGCAATATGGAATTCCTCAACCCTGTGTCGAAACTGGAACCATAACGGTACATTACTGGAAAGCTTTCTCTTTCTGGATTCAGCATTTATTTTTAGGCGATTCCACTGCATCTGAAAGATTAAAAGTATTTTTTTTTAAATAAACTGATTAAAATGACAAATATGAGATACCACAGAGTTGAAAATGAAAATGTAAAGAAATGATACATAGATAAAAATTACTGACCAGGTACAATTAGTGGAAAAGCAGGATGACAATTAGCCAATAAAAAGTAACCTCATGTTTTGAGAATTTTTCTGAAACGGTTTCAATTTGGTATTCTTTCAGAAATCATTTTAAATTAAAATATAATTTACAGGGCAATAGAAATAATGACAAGCTTTGCTCACATTACAAATGAGCAGTGAATTATTGTGACAAGAATTTTCCATTTTTTCATATATTTTACATGTTCTTTTTTAATTTATTAAATACTAGCATAAAAGCTCCCGATTGGAGGGGGCACTGAAGTTAGCTCCTGTGGAAGGCTCTTGATTAGGCCTTCAGCTTGTTCAGGAGCTTGAGAGTCCTTCAGTCTTTGCACATTCTCAACACTGGAAGTTCTTCTGGCTGATGTTTGATCTGGGTTCTCATTTGCATGGGACTTTCTTTTCCTTGCTGCAACCATGGTTCTTTTAATTGAATTCTGGTCATTTGTTAGCAGAGATTTCTTTTTGTGAGGCATACTGCTGCCATATGTGATAGGCAACAATAAACTACAAAAGAACTCAAAATTGATCACTGTATTTAAGTACTGCATTAATATTTAAGCTTTCCTTTTAAAAGTTCAACAATAATTCTTCTGCCGCCACTTAATTTAAAGATAATTTTCTGTACAAACAATTATTTTTATTTTATGGGTGACTTTCGCTGGATTTTGCAATTAATTTAAATTATTCCCAAATTTATTTTCAAGTTATAAAAATTGTTATTGTACATAAAAAATTTTCGCAAAAAATCATATATATATAAAAAAAAAAAAAATCACTGAAAAAAAAAATCACAGTAATGAAAACTTGGGAATCCAAAATTTCTGTAACATGAGCTATTGAAAATTAGAGAGTTATGACCGTTTAATTGAAAAATTGTGACACTGATATTTATTATATAGAAGAAGGAGATAAACTTTTGAGAGTTGTGTCATTGTAATTGAAAAAGTGTGACATACTGACATTGGTATTTATTATATAGATAGGACACATGACTTAAAACTTATTAAATATTTGTATCATGTAACATCAGTTATCCTATATATATATATATATATATATGTAAGCAAATATATGGATATAGATCCGACAGTATGAAGAAAAATATACTGAAAAAACAAACAAAAATCCTAATATGCGATTATGCTGTTTTAATGTTTAATGTCAACGTCGGACGTTTCGGTCTAATAGACCATCTTCAGAACATATTCATAAAACATAATTAACAGACCATAGACCTGGCTTCTTTAATATTTCCCCTTTTCTAGCAAGATTAATGCTTGACAAACATACATATAAGTTTTAGATCAAAATAAAATTCTTTTCGTTTTTCATTCAATATACTCAAATTTTAGGAATACGTTTTCACAACATCGCTCATGTGACAATGACGTGATCATATTCAAACAGAACGCTGATCTTATAAAGATTTCAGTTATCTGTTTGGATTGGTATTGCTTTTATGTCCATCATCTTTTTCATGTTGAATTGTATATGGTCTATGTTAATTATGTTTTATGAATATGTCCTGTAGATGGTCTATTAGACTGAAACGTCCGATGTTGACATTAAACATTAAAACAGCATAATCGCATATTAGGATTTTTGTTTGTTTTTTCAGTATATTTTTCTACATATATATATATATATATATATATATATGTATGTATGTATGTATGTGTGTGTGTGTGTGTGCGTGTGCGTGCTTACTTACCTTAAAATCAATTATATTTGAATCTTAGTAAGCATTAACATTCTTACAATGAAAAATGATGTTTTTATTATTAGTGGCTTATTTTACTTACTTCGTTTATAAATTGTGAAAACCTTTAAATGAATTAATAAATTTAATATCTTATATATAAATGTAGCAAGGGATGAAAAGTTCTCAACCTAACCAAGAAGCCCTTGATACCTCCAAAGGTTTGGTCATTTGGTCAGATTTTGTGAAGCAAGTTAGGATAAGAACTTTACAGCATAGCATTTGTACATATATTGAATTGAGGACTGATGCCATTAGGAAAATCATTTATAAAAATTAAGAACAACATAGGACCAAGGATAGAACCTAAGGAACATCTACATTAATGCAAAAATATATCAAGAAGGGTGTCTATTCAAGAAGATAACTTTAATTTTGCAATTTGAAAAGAAAGACTGAATCAGTTCAATAATTCATCTAGAAATACTATAACCTTTCAACTTGTGAAAGACCAGTATGCCAAACTCTGTCAAATGCCTTTGAAATATTCAAAGCAACAGCCTAAACTTCACCATTCTTATCTAAAGCTCAATAGACTCTTTCAGCAATAGTCGTTAGCACATCAGCAGTTCACCTAGAGAAATGAAAGACTGTGAGGTGAAATGCTTAACCAATTCAGTTAATTAGAGCCTCTAGTACTTTGCTAAAAAGTAGGTCGATAGAAGGATCAGATGGTTTGCCAGAATTCTTAAAGACTGGAACTACAGAAGAGGATTTCCAATGAGCAGGAAAGTAAGAATCAGCAAAGCATTTATTGTAGAATTTAGAGAGAACAGGAGTCAGTTCAGGAGCATATTTCTTAAGGACTACTGTAGGGATACCATCAAGTTTTCAGGTTTTGTGAGAATCAATTTTATAAATGATAGTAGAAAATATGGACAGAGTTATATGCATATCACTCAAGAGAGATTCAGTTGGGAAGTCAAGCAAAGATACTCCATATGTGCCAAGTGTAGAATTTAAAGAGAATTTACAAGCAAAACATTCTGCTTTAGCAGTAGATGATGTTAAAACTTCAAATTGAGTGAAGAGACGAGGAATAGAAGACTTACTCTTATTTAACACACTATTACATAGCCAGCAATAGTCACAAGAACCAAACTTGTTAGAGGTTATATGGTACCTCATTCTATCAGCAAACAAAGATTTAGCCTCTTTTTGTAAAATGAAATCAGTAATGTTGATTAAATTATTTTGAAAAAAAAATTGTTTTGGTGAATATTCTGCAAAGAATATGTAATTGATCCTTGATTTATATTTAATTTAGTATATAATATTGTACAGATGAGCAATATCAATTATAATTATCTTAATGTCTAAATTCATATTTACTGTATGGTAACGTATGAGTTTAGTAAAAACAAAATGGCTTCATTTTGGAAAAAAGTATATAAGACTATTCATAAATATTGGATTGTCATATTCTTAACACATGGTAATCAGTTAAAGTTTACTTATACATAAGAAACAGTTTATATGTGTTGAATGAACAGTTTTGATTTATATACAAAATTCTTATCATATTATATATAGTTTTTATCTCACCATGCCAGATTCAGTTAACAAATCACAGAAAGGATTTTGTTTTATAAATCTTGCATAAAAATTAAATTTCTATTTCTACAAAATGTGTTTATATACACAGAGTTTTTAAAATGTACACTTATTTTTAATTTATAAAATTAAATTAAATTATTTTTTTAACGTAAGGTTTTTTGTATCTAACAAACTTTGTAGAACAATGAATTATTTTACAATTTTGGATTAAAACCAGTACAAAACAAACAAAACTAAACATTTCATTTAAGTTTTATTAACAAAAATAAGAAAGAAAATAAACAAATAAAAATAAGATAAAATTATTGAAATTCTTGTCTAATTTTTGCTGTTTCAACTTTAAAATGTTTTAATAACTGAGTTCTCAAATTAGCAACAAGCAATAAAGTGTAAATAATATTTTGAATGATCAAATTATTATGTCAACTCAAAATCTTAATGATATGGAAGTGTAATACTTATTCAATATCCCCTGAAAATCATCAGAGAATACATGATAGGTAAACTGAAAATGAAATGAATAAATTTAATAATCCCAATTAATATCTGATTAGTAAATTTTCCTTAAAACTTTTCATGGATACACAAGTTTTCTTTTTTAACTGAAGAAATAATTTAATACAGTAGTTTTATAAGTTTCTAAAATATACAGAAGGGATGTAAAAATTAAACATTAATCATTTACATTTAGAATGTAATATGGAAATGAGTGTAAAGACACAAAATTGTTGAAGAGGAATGTGAAGAACACCAAAAAATAAAAATTACAGATTTGTTCAGAATTGAAAGATTGAGGAAAATTAATGAAACTGCTTCAACAAAGAGGTCATGGAACAAGTGAAATGAATACTACTAACTATACCAAACATGAGTATTCATCTAAAAGCAATGCTATATATTTGGTGAGATTAGAAGAGAGTCCTTTACCATAAATTCTTTCTGGAGGATCAACTGATTGCAGGCCTGTTGCTAGAGTGTTTTTGCAGTGTGACTCTTAAGTTAGTGAGGCCACAAGAAAGAATTTGCAAACTAAAATTACTTCATATTATTTTCATGCCCCTTTGGAAACCATCATTGCCATCCATGGACCTAACTAATTGATTCAAACCAGTACTGCTTGCAGTTAGATCAGCTGAAGGGAACTTCTGGAATTAGTAAAAAAAAAGGTCCTAAAACTCCATTAGGATAACACTAGACCACATATTTTTTGGTAGTCATGTAAAAATTGTGGCAGCCTGGCTTCCACTCCATATTTACCAGATAGTGCAACTTCAGATTACCATTTAGTTTTTAGACAATTCTCTGAATGTAAAAAATGTAAATTCTCTGAAAGGCTGCAAAATGCAACTAAAGCAATTGTTCATTGAAAAAGATGTAAATGTTTGGAAGGTTAATAGAATTATGAAATTGGCTCGACGATAACAGAAAATA
Organism: Acanthosepion pharaonis; assembly: GCA_903632075.3. NCBI lineage: Eukaryota > Metazoa > Mollusca > Cephalopoda > Sepiida > Sepiidae > Acanthosepion > Acanthosepion pharaonis. Next base: position 652,887 of record CAHIKZ030005587.1, read on the forward strand.
ATTGAAGAAAACAGTTAATATGTTGCTCAATAAAGTTGATATTAGACATTAAAAAATATATTTTATTTTTACTTAATAAATCAAATGAACTTTTATATAACCCAATAAAATTATATTTTAGATTTAATAGAAACTGACCAAAATTGCTATTTAATCAGAATTATTTAAGACTTTGAAAAACTATTAAATAAATTTCAGCATTTCTTTCATTCTAAAAAACAAAAAAAAAATACATTTTGAATTTAAGCAATTACAGGTAAAAAGGTCAAGAAGACTTTTGTCATTTACATGCTATGGTAAAAATTTAAGCTTTTCTTGTTTTTGATTTTTTATATATTTCATTAAAGTTGGAAGTTTAAAAAAAAAATTTCACTTTTTCCTTCATAAATTAAACTTTTTTTTTAAAATTATGCATCAGATGTAGGCTGAATCAAATCAAAGTAAGTGGAAATGAACACTGAATTCTTAAAATCCTAGAAGTTAGTATCCACAACTAATCTAAGATTTTTTTATTTAATTAAAAACATTTTTCTTAGGAAAATTATAAATTGTATGATGCTTATTATAATAACATTTCAAACTCTAAAAAATCCATTAGAATAAAGCAGTGGTGTCATTTATGCTGTTAATCACAAATATGGTATCTTCATGCTCATGCTGTAAAAGACTGAAGAAAAAGAAAATAATGACTTTGATTTATTTCATATTAGCAAATGCTTCATATTAAGTAATTCACATGTGATTGTGTGGGTAACAGTGTGTTCAAACCACCACAAGTATTTGCATCACATTAGAATCCTTATTTACGTTATTTGAAAAAAAAAAAAAAAAAATCTCAGTTAAGAATAACTTTGGGATGCAAAAATACAAAAGCTTAAATTCTTAATTCAAAGCTCAAACTTAGTCACTGGTTTTCCAAATCAATTTCATAGTCTTAAAATAATAATGACTAAAATAACATCTGTAAAACATAATAACTATGAATAATTGTTCATAAATTTATCCTTAAGGTTTATAAGTTTTCAGTGATATCTAGACAAAAAGAACATTACCAGCAAATATATTTTTAGTAGTGAATTGATATGTCATTTATTTACATGGATGTATTTTGTAAAAGATAATTAAATTGTGGCAAAGAGTATAATGTATTGACTTTTTCACATATCACAAAATTATAAAATTTATATTTCAGAAGTTCCATTATTTACATACTATTATGATGAATATAATATGGGAGCCAAAAATAAAGAAAAACAAATGACATCAAGTCTTCATTTAAGAAATAGATGAGATATCCCTAAACATGTGCAGTGGAACATGAACACTCTACACCTAAATATTAAATAAAGTGTTTCCTGTAGGTTACCCAGATTGAAATATACCTGATGAAGACCAGAAAAACAACAGTCAAAATGGTGTGATAGCAACAACAAAGATGAGGACAATAGTCCACATGTAAATAATGATTAATACTAATTTCAGAAATTCAGTCAAAAGTTCCAGTTTTATAATTTTATTTATATTACAAAAATGATAATAATAATAATTAGAAAATAAAAGGTATTAAATATTTTGAAGTAAAATATCAGTTATAATAGATAGAGAACTATATAGCGATATTTTAATGAGATATCGGTTATAATAGACAGATATCGGTTATAATAGATAGATATCGATTATAATAGATAGAGAACTATAAAGTGATATTTTAATGAGATATCGGTTATAATAGATAGAGAACTATATAGTGATATTTTAATGAGATATCGGTTATAATAGATAGATATCGGTTATAATAGATAGAGAACTATAAAGTGATATTTTAATGAGATATCGGTTATAATAGATAGAGAACTATATAGTGATATTTTAATGAAATATCGGTTATAATAGATAGAGAACTATATAGTGATATTTTAATGAGATATCGGTTATAATAGATAGAGAACTATATAGTGATATTTTAATGAGATATTTCATTGTGCAATAAAACATGTTTGCATTTGGGAGAAAAGAAAAGACGTGTGCCTTGATTGATTTCAAATAAAAATGTTCATACAATTGCAGTAGCAGTAATCAAATAAAAGCTGTGAAATTTACTGATGCTTTTAAAATGCATTAGGAAAAATATTCTTTTAGAAATCTTGAAACAAAATGGGACTATAAGTAACCAATAAAGAAAAATAACATCCATATTCAATTGATTAAATAATAAGATTTATAAAGAAGATCAATAATGAATATGTACACATTACATCAGTTAATGGGTCAGCATTTGGTGACAAGCAAAGCAGAAAAATTGATTAGTAACTTATTTCTTAGTACTTGAAATAAAAAAAAAAAGCAATGAGAAATTACTTGAGATTCTTTACTTGTGGATGCAACAAAACAATTCTTTTGGATGAACATGCATCATTTTGCTGCTTATATTTTGATTACTGATATTGTCATTCATCTTAATTTGTTAAACTTTTGATGCAAATACAGAGACTTAATTTAATATTATTTAATATAAAAATGTACAATACAATCATTAAGTTTTAATTCCATATCAGATCAAAGTTTATGAAAACAGAAAAAAAGGAACAACTACTTAAGTGAAAAATCCTTTTTATAGTCATTTTATTTATGATTATCTAATATCAAAGCACAACACTTGTCTACATACAGATTATGAATTAAAAGTCATTTAACTTTTAACAAATATTTGGTAAAATAAATGTTTCTGTGTCTACATTCAAAACCTAAAATGTCTAGATAAAAAATGTAAATAAACCATTTCTTATAAAATATATAAAGGAATTTATGAGAAATTTCTATATAGTTTCAGTTTACAGCAAACAGACAAAAATGTCAGTTTTTATCAGTCGTTGTTAACTTTTCCTGTAAATGATATTTTAAAAAATATATAAGGTTCATTTAGTGACAAGTATAAATTATATTTTTTGATAAAATTGCCTTTACAAGACTAAGATTAAATGAATATAAAATATTTTATAACTTCAGCCAAACAAAATATTTAGTCAAATGTCTCCTTACTGTCTTTAAAAAGAAATGATTTAATCATACTGTGATAGCAAAAAAAGAATAATAACGAGTTTTTTCTTTAGTTCATCCTTTTAAACAGGTCAGTAGCACTTTCACTGCAAACATTCTTATTATCAGTCTCAAGAAAATATAGGTGATGGGACAAGATGTGGGCTACCACTCAACATCAGAATCTCTAATCACAATTTGGTAACCGTCCATAACTTTGTGTATTTGGATTCAATGATCTCAGATTTCTTTACTCTCAAAATTGAGCTAAACAAGTGTATTGGCAAGGATGCTAACACCATGTCCAGACTGACAAAGATAGTTTGGAACAACAGTAAGTTGAGAGAACATAACAAGGTCCTGATTTATAAAGCTTGTGACATGAGCACCCTCTTCTACAACAATGAAACTGGGACACTGCATGCTGGACAGAAATGAAAGCTGAAGACTTTCCACAAGTGCTGCTTCCAATGCATCCTGAACATTTGATGGTAAAACAAAGAACAATCTCTCAATACCACTGACCTCAAGAGGCCTGGGATTCCAAGAACATACACTCTCAATGTAAAGATGCTTGCTGGCTCAGATACATTGTGTGAATGGACAATGAACTCAGTGAACGCTTGTATAAAAAACTGATTCAGAGAAAACAACCATGCTACAAAACTGTCTGTAAAAGAGATCTGAGGATCTTAGGCATCAACCCAAACAAATAGAAAGCTGTAGTTTTTTGAGCAAACATATTGGAGGAAGGTAGGGAAGAAAGGCCTAAAGTTCAAAGTGACATTTGCCAACAATTAGAAGTGAAAGGGTACAAAAGGAAATTCCAAAGTCTGACAGACAAGCCAGCATCAAGCTTCATGTGAAAGGACTGCTATTCATGAATAGACACTATCAAATTATGATGGACACTGCACCTGAAACTTCATCCAGAGCACAACTCCACAGTCTCCTGACAGATGCCTAATGTAAGATATTCATTTTGATAGGAGCAATAAGACATTGTTTACTGCAAATTATTCTTTAGCTCAAATTAATAATTGCTCCCAAGGATAAGTGAGGAAAACTATTGTTTCTAAATTAACAGTTTTAGAATAATTACCTGAGAGTTAAGATAAAAAGCAACAGAAAAATGATGAAAGAAACACTAGTCAAAATTAAAAAAAATTTTTTTGTTGTATTCTCCTGATTTAAACATGAAACTGCATTAAGTAAATAAATACCTTAAATGTAATTCTGCTCACAATGTATAAACAAGATTGCACTGACTAAATATTATAAAATTAAAAATTGAAAAGTAAAAGTTTGAAAATATAAAAACCATTGACAATAATAATACCTAACTGTAGCTTTCATATACAGTTGTATAGATGCATATGTGCAGGTCATAGAATCTATTCCATACCCAATAAAAATTAAAAACTTAATGTGCCTGGTCTCTGTTCACATTATTCAATAATAAAATTTCAATGACTCCCACATAATGCACAAAAGTAAAATAATGTTAAAGGTATAATTTATTTCAGATTGCATATCCATTTTAAATAGAATTTTTTCCTAAGTATAAAAAGCTATACATAAAAGAAAAGATCAACCTGAAAGGTCTTGTATAAATTATAATCTAGAAATGTGCTCACAAAGGTAGAATGCTCTTTTTCTCATATATTAAAAAAAATTAATGAACTCTTTGATCAATATAATTCAATGAAACAAGAAGCATTTTAAAACCATAAAGCTTACAGATTCTTAATTATAAATTACTAATTAAAGGAATGGCTACTGAATTTTCAAGCAGAAAATTGAAGTAATTAAATAGTCAAAGGCACTTGTTTTCCTTCTGATTAGCTCTTTCATATAATTTATCATTTCTTTACTAAAAGTAACAGGTGTAACTAATAATGAATATGACTAAAAATAGACACTGATCCAAGGTTATAGGTTCTCATCTCTAAGCAAGTGATTTGAAGGAGAGAGAAACAAAATGTAGACTTCTTTAAACAAACATTTTTCCTCATTCAATAGTTGCTTTAAGTATTTGTAATATCATTACTTATAGAAAGAAGCTGCAGTCAATAAATTAAAGAGGAAGATCCATATAAGTTTCTAGATGACAATTACTGCATTATCTTGCCAAATATAATGTACTAGCTCCTGAATATAAATTAGAAACCAAAGTAATATGTAACATATTTAAATAATAATTTTCACATCTAGCTAGAGAAAAATGTAACATTTCTATTATAACTGGTTGTTTTCTGTATACAACAGGATATATAAAAGTGGAATTAGTGTTAAATATAGTACAATATATTAACAGATGTCACAACAAAAATCAATAAGGAACACTTCATTGCAAGAAACAAAAATATCAGACTAAAAAGAAAAAAAAATAACTTTTAGGTATACAGTAGAAGTTTTCATTACCTTATCATAACTATGGTTGAATGTTTTCTTAAATTATTTCCCTATTAAAAAATTACAGTGTTATTTCCTTCTGAAATATTAAAAAGGAATTCTGTATTATGATATCATAAAGCATTACTGATCAAATCTCACTAATCTGGTAAGTTTAGGATCAGACAAGTAGCAATTTTTTTTAAACCAATGAAAATTAGGGTAAAAAAAATAATGCCATATACTATATATGTAATATATAGTGTCTGAATAAATTCTAAATAAAAAAATAAAAATATTATGCATGTATATTTTGTGGGTATACGACTAAATAATGGTTTCTAAATCATTTTAATCTGAATAATGTTCATTGGTTAATTATAATTTAATTATAATTAAAAATTAACAAATGATTATAAATAAGAGATATTTTTATTTAAAATTAACAAATGATTACTAATAAAGTAATCATTTCTTAATTTTGTAAATGATATTACCAAAGTTAATGAAGCAATTAAAATCCTACATTGAGCAAAGGAAATAAAGTTAAACATGAATATGAGTGAATATGTCCAAGCTGAGCCTCTTGAGAAATGAGATGAGAAATGATCATTAAAATCACAGAATAAATATATCCTTCTTTTATGACATAAATGCATGTTAAAAAAGAAAGCATCAAAATATGTCATTAACAGAACAATACTGAATCAATAATTTTGCATTAAGTGATATCCAAAAATAAACTCCTCAAAGGATGCTAATTATCAAATAAATGTAGGCCTATTAGACATAAGTAAAATTAATCAAAATGATACAGGAATTAGAGAAAAACTCACCTTTCTCTTAAAATTTCATGATTAGACATGCACACAAAATAAAACAAATACATAAAAACAAACTATAAGGTAAGAACATGCTTGGTAAGCACAGCTCCAAAGTAGAGCAGCAGACTAAAGGCCACAAAGTCTAGTTTTCATAATCAAGTAAGAAAATTAATATAAATCATTTTTAATTAATTCCTATGTATAATAATTTTATCTTTCATAATGAATTAAGTATATGGAGAGCTTAAAAGATAGAATTATTGAAATAGAATATAACAAAAATAAAAGCATAATATTTTGCAAATGCTTTTTTCTTTCTGATTCAGAACTAACAAATTTTACACAAATTTTTTTTCATTTTTATCTGTCTTCCACAAGATGTGAAATCAGTTTTTCATAGTATAAAATTCCTAGATGTTTATTCATTCACTATAAACGATATTTAAATCTGGCTAACTTTAGTCAACAAATGGAATCTTCTGAGTTCTATTCCAAGTAATCAATTAAAGATATAAATTTAATCATTTGCTGTAGCTATAAATAATGACTGATTGCAATTTTAAATAGTTTATTTACATTATAAATGTATGCAAGTAATTACTCCCTCTGCTTACTTTTAAAAGAATCGCCTGAAGTGTCCTGGGTGATACACCCATGGGTGAATGATTTAAAATCAGAGAGGTCCATGATATCATGCCATGTCACAGTCTTGTGTTTGTTTGAACCACTGAACTAAGCCCAAAGAGTCCATTATTTTCTGTTGTGGCTCAAAGTAAAGGGAGCAGGGACTGTTCTTTCTTCAAGATGACACGTGGGGTGGATTCTTTTTTTAAGTTACCTTCTTCTAGCTTGTGCCAAGAGAGGCAGGACCTACAAGGTAGCAGGCTAGTTTGAATTCAGAGTTTCCTTCTCTGAGATTGGTTGCCATTTTACCCACAGCTAAGTGGAGAAGAATTGGATACAAACCTTTCCCAAAGGTATTAGCACATAAGTGAATGTAATGAACTTAACTGGAATTCAAACTTGGTTCTTAGATTCTTCAATCCAACCCACTAACCACTATTTACCATTTAGAAGAGTATGCAATTTATAAGATAACAATCATAAAAAATAAATCAGAATTTTTGCAATATACAAATCTCAGATTAAAATGTCAACCATTTCCCAAAAGACCATTGAAATAGGGAAATTAATAAAAGTAGACTTTCATTCTGTGATTATTAATCAGTTATTGGGTTAAGTAGAAATTATTTTCACAAAGTAATTATCTAAGATTAGTTAATGTATTCTTGTATTAATAAGAGATCATTTGGAGGAGACTTGTTAAAATATTTACACATAAATGTGAGCTATGTATCAAATAAAGCAATCCTTTGTAGTTTCTAATAGGTTTAGATAAATCTTACTGAAATAGTTTTATATTAAATGGTTATATTTTGTTACAAAATTAAATACTGTTTGTAGTGATGTCATGGATACAGAAAATAATGTATCATAAAATCATATCTATGAGTACTTTCAATGAGCTCTAGGATTTGTTTTCAAAATGTGAAATACTTCATGGAGGGACAAGAGATAACTTTCAAGGAAATATTTTAAAAGTCAAATCTTAAAGTTTAATATAGTATCTAAAATAAATGGTGTAAACACACCATGGAAAAAGAAAAGCTTTGTCAATGAACAAAGTAAAAAATATTGACCATAAAATATAAAAATGAAACAGTTAAATAAAATAAATGAAAAACAAACAAAAACATTCAATCTCAATCATTTTGGTTATTGCAAATTAATCTCAAACATTTGTTCTTTTAAATGTAATTTATGTTATTCGGATTTAATATTTTTTTTGGTTTGGTTTGTTTTGTTTTATAGCATATCAACCTCAATGCATTATTTAATGCTGACAAAATTTTTATTGCTGTTAATATTTTTTTTTTCAAAAATTTATTGTTGGTAATATTTTTTTCCTTCAAAAATCTATTTCTGGTAATATTTTTTTCTTCAAAAATGTATCACTCGTAATATTTTTTTTCAAAAATGTACTGCTGGTAATAAGTTTTTCTTCAAAAATTTATTGCTTGTAATAATTTTTTTTACAAAGTATTTCTGGTATTAAAACCTATTTTTAAACTTTCATAGTGTTTTGACCCAAGTTTGGGGGGGGGGGTAATTATTTACCCATAGCAGGGACCCTAACAAGTGCTACCACCCCGGGTTAGGATGGACCTGGAGACAACAGCAATTACACTCCTTTCCCACTCCTCAAAATCTCATGTTCAGAGGCCTTACTGTTGAACGTAGTTTATCATCATATCCAGGACATGGATGTATTTTATTGTCATACCTAGGACGGAATTTTTTTGAGGGAATGTAATGCCACATGTGATAGGTGATTATAGCTCTCCACAACTTCCTTTGTCCTGTAGAGATAGGTACATAGAAAAAATATGACCTATTATTCTTGAAATTGTATGAGGTTAGGTAAAACAAATATTTTTATACTAACCATTCTTTTACTTTATAAAATAGATACAGTATTTTTGTTTTCCTCAATTTTTCATGGGAATTATTCATTAGATTATGAAACTTCAGCAATACCAAGTTTCCAATAAACTGTCAGGGGCATTTTAACAATAAGTAAGGATGAATTATGAAAATATGTCAACTAGGAGTTTACATATCAGTGAATTAACACTAACCTATTTATGCATTTGATTACTACAACAAAAACACTATACAAGGTATAATTGAGAAAAAAAATGAGATGAGAAAAAAAGAAAATATTTCTAAAAAAAAAAAAAAATTCTTAAATTCTACTTTATGTCTTCTGTCCCTTCAGGACATAGGCAATCATGGCTCTCCACAATTTCCTGTCCTTCGTAGCTCTTAATAAATTTTGCCTTTTTGTATAACCATCCATTTACTCAAGTTCATTACGTATGTGATGCATTGTTTAACTCTGTCCCTCTTGATTTCAGTTTCATCTCTTTCTTCATTATATGCCTGAGAAATTTCAACTTCTGTTTCCTGATGTTAAATATTAGTTTCCTTTTTGTTTGTTTTCTCAAAAACCTCATTGTTGCTCACATGTTTGGTCCATTTTATTTCTCCTTTACTGATGTTCACCCAATACAAGATCCAAGAGTCAACCAATTTAGAGGTTTGGTGAATAAGTTTGTTGTATATTGATAACAATTGAATCTAAACATTAGGGAAATTAAGATTACAGTGATCAGGAAAGAACCTCCTTGGATTCTGTTCCACAAAGCAGTAGTTCTTAAGAAGCTGTTTGAGCAGAACTTCCTCCTTACCAATGGAATCCAAGGAAAATGAGGATAATTTGACCTTTTATACATGGCATGATGAGTCTTAGCTGTGAAGGTTTGAACTGGTGAAACTGAAAAATGATTCTTGTTAGAACATTTGCCACATAAATAGTGATAGACTAGCAAGAGGTTTACAATGTTCTATCTGTGGGAAAGGAGTTGTAGGGTGGAAAATGATTTATCACCTACAAGGCTATATAGATGCTTTTGAAGAGGCTGGAAAGTGACAATTAAGCACTTCCAGCCCACATATGATAGTAACACTCCATTTTTGATCTGATCTGACTTTTGTAAACATAGAGTGTCAGAAGGAGTCATTTACTATCTAGAGTAGTATAAGAAACCAACCATTTTCCAGCCTCTTCAGTGATGGATTGAATATATGAGTTCCATTTGAGGTCAGCAGTGAACTTGAGTCCCAATAGATGCTCAAGGCAAGAAGCCTCATTGAGAGTACAACTGTTCATCATGATTGGAGAAAATTCAGGATCTGCATACATGAACTATGGTATCATCTGCATAGATAAACTCCTTGACTGTGATTAATTTCATTAAACATTCATTTATGAAGAGAAAATGACTTTATATATTATCTATTTTTTAAATTAAAGAAAAAATACATTTCAGCTACCAAATGAAAAAGTATGATTAAGATATATTTCTTCATTATATATTTATAACAATAGCAAAATACCTTTATGCCAGTGATATGTCTTATTTTATGGTTGAACAGTTACACTGATATTTTGTTTATTTTACTTTCAACCACACTGACTAAATCAGCATCTTCTAAACTTTAGTAAGTTTTTGATTAACTCTCTCTTATCTCTGTCAGAGATACCACCCACACCTATGAAGACATGCATGAATAGAGACAAAATCACAACCAGTGCATAGACAGTCAATATTTGTATTTTTTTCCACTTTTGCTAATCAGCCTATCAGAAATTTAATTCCCAAGAAAAATAAAGCTGGATAAAAAAAACTATGTTAACTTTCTTGGACCAAATTACAATGTCTAGTTACAGGGGCTGTAACACAGATTACTGACAAGAAAGTAGAGTGGTAGAGTGTGAGTTCAAATCTGCCAGCATCATACCATCCTACTCTAGGTGATAGCAGAGGACATGAGGTAAACAGGGCCACACCCTTTGATGAATGCAACTGACACTTGTCTTCTCTCAAAAAATTATTCCTTCTAGATGATCACTAACATGAGACAGCTAGAATGTAAAAACGAGTTAGTTATACAACCTTTCCTCTCTCTCTCTCTCATATATATATATATATATATATATATGTACACACACACATATCTACATAACAATGCACTAATTACTGTAAAAAAACTGTTTAAACAAATACCACATAAATATAGAAAGTTGATAGACACTTCTAAACAAATTAAATCATTAAAATATCCAACTGAATTTGATATTTGCCTAATTAGATGATGCGACAAACCAGTTCACATTATTGTGTCTCATGAGGAATTTGTTAATGCTGAATAAAGTAAATTTATGTGTAAATCTTAAATAAATATTTTTAAAAGAAGCCATTGAATCTTTTAAAAAAATGTACCATAACGGATACATTTAGTAATGTCTGACATTTGTTTAGCAAAATTTTGTACTTTGTATGTATTTTGAGGTTCCAAAGAAATCTATTAAGGAACAAATGAAGGGTTTGCTGCATGGCTAAAATGGCCACAATGCCAGATTAGTGTTTACACACAGGTCAAGATTTCAGACAGAGCCTCCCAACTTGAAAGACTGCACAACATTATCTTCATACCCTTCTCCTTTTAAATATCATTATAGAACAAAGAGGGATTTAATAATGTTTATTTGAAACTGAATCCATTAAAACACACACACACAAAATATTGAGAAAATGATTAATTTCTTATATACTTTTATTTCATGGTAAATTTAATTAAAGTGACCAAAACTGCATTTTCCAAGTTCATGAGTGAAAGAAGAAAAAGCAAACTACATTTTACTCATGACATTCTTATAGATATAAATAGAATAAAAACCAGTGTATTTGTATGGTGGTAATCTGAATTAAGTAAATGTTTCAAATCTATTTAGAGAGGAAGACAGAAATATTGTCTTAAATCAATATAGTCAATGGGAGGTGATAAAAAAAAGTCTAATCCTGTGGTAATTAGACACTCTACCTATAAATAAAATAGCATTATTAACAGTCAGACTGCCACATCATACATTTCCTTTCCCTTATAATATTGTTATGGGTTTGCTTGCTGCATTTATTGTTTCTGCTCCACAAAATGAACAATAAAACTGACAGCTGTTCTGTTTTTCTTTGCTTACATTTATACCAAAAAGCATGGGTGCATGCCCAATATCTGAAAGCGGCACCGCCTGAACCATATGTGAGAGATAAATAAAAAGCCAGTAGCAAAAAACAGAACTGAGTATTTGGTTCAATAGTACACTCTTGGCTTATGTGTAATTGATACAACTACTTTTAAAGGTGTAGATAATCTTTGCTTTCATCAAACTATCAGA